>CM070675.1:3000000-3296710 GCA_036346575.1 Dendrocalamus sinicus
TAGACAGGATTTTAATATTTTAATTGAGTCCTCTTTTTAAGATTTGAACTGAATTATTGGTGAAGTTGGTATTTCCAGGTATATCGGTAAATGTTAACTCCTGAGATACGGGTTGGATGGTTATAATTTGTTCTTAGGGTCATCTAATTGGGGATTTGGGTGTGAGACAAAGATTAATGATTTCTTATTTTATTTTTAAGGTTAATTATAGACAAGGATATCGTTAATTTAAATTTCAGTATTTTACAGGTAATTATCGAGGACTTCACCAACAGTTACTTTAAGCACTAATAAAAGGGAGATAACTTGATTTAGGGGGCGAGCAGTTTATGGCTATTCTTTTATGTGGCAGAAACTTGCTAAATTAATTTACTTAGTTTGCGTAAATAGATTTAGATTGATGGATGAAAGATATTATCTAGACCACTCAAGTTTTTGGATCGGATTAAAGTTATCATTCGAGTTTGAAGAGTAAAGTTTTAAAGCATTGAAATTAGCTTTATAAGGCTTCAAACATGTGTCTTTAATTATTGGGATTAAGTTTCTAGCATTTTTGATTTATAAAAGAGAATCCTTTAAATAGTTTCACATACTTGATTTTTAACATCAATATCCCTTGGATCCATGTCGATTACTTGTCATATGAGAATAGATCATGCATAAACTTGTTTTAATTTTACATGAGGTTTAATACGTTATTTTATTACTCTTCATAGTCATGAAATTTATTAAAGATAAGTTTTGAATTGTAAGCCTCCATTATAATTTCTATCCTCATTAACAAATCATATTTTATTACCTTGCTCAAATGAGAAAATTTCAGATATAAATTTCAAGATTTTAGAAGTAGAGTGGGAGGATATATTGATACACATGAGCTTGAGGCCAATCTTCTAGTTGGAACCACCTGTCATATAGAGACATAGAGAGGAAGGAGTCGATTCGGTAGAGAACATAGCAGGGGGCTACTTCCGGCTGAGGCAGACCAAAACAGAGGAGGGAGATGCCGAGGCTGGGTGGCGCTGGCGCTGGCAAGGGGCAGCCAGGGAGGTGATGGTGACCAGCAAAATGGGTCGCTCAGGCGACGAGGAAGCTCAGGGAGGCAGCGGCTTTGGCCTGGGTGGCACCCAGACGAGCTGGCGGTAGCTCTAGGTGGAAAGAAATAGGGGAAGGAGAAGGCGTCGGCTGCGGCTAGGCCAGGACCAGGAGAAAAGGAAGTGGGCCGGGCGGAAGAAGTAGGCCGAGGAGAGAAAGAAAACGGGCCGACCCAATAGGAATTTTGGAAATTTCAGGAATTTTAGAATTTATATTTATAATTATATTTTGAATTTGAAAGCATGGTTCAAAATTTTGGATTCAACATTTTAATTTTAAAATCATTCGAATTTTGAGAAGTAATTCTTATTATTATTTTTTCAAATTTGAATTTTTCAGATATGCAAATTGGATGGGAAAGATTTTATATTTGTTTTCAGTTTCTATTCCTGGTTTTGAATCTCCAGATTTCAAATTATTAGATTTTAAATTTAAGGCTTCTAAGGGAATTTGGATTTTCTAAATTTTAAATTTTAAACTTTGGTTCTTGATTCCCAGGTTTGGATTTTTATTAACCGGGTTTTTGGCAAGGAAACCAGACTAAGAAATTCGAATGACGTCAAAATTTTTTGAGATACACTGGAAAAACAATAAAAAGGTTTTATAATTTTCATAATTACAATAGTTCCCTTTTTGGGATGTTACAACATCATTTTTATGTCTAGAGTATGTGAATGAAACTGTTTTCTACGCTTCTATGCAAATACTATGCACAAACAATAGATGAAGTGACAGAGGAATTCAGGAAGAAGCAAGAAGAAAGTGATCTCATTCTTCGTCGTCTCATGGGCTATGCACAGGTTAACCCAAATCCTTGATCTACTGTTGAAATAACTGTGTGGACTACTGGAACTTGAATGTGTGAACTACCGTGAACTGAGTTTGTTGTGAACTGATAGTCATGAACTGAGTCACATGTGTGAACTGATGTGATGTAATGAGATGCATTACTTTGTGTTTACTGAAGTGAATCTCATCTTGTATGTTAATTTGTGTTTCTTGGGCGGCTAAACCCGGAGCCTAGGAACATTCTGCTGCAAAATCAGAATTTGTTTTGTGACAAACATATTTTCATCACAAACTAAATGCCACGTTGGATAGCTAGATGTCACGTTGGCCGTTTTTGACAAATCTCTTATCGTCACAAAGTACCGCCACGTTAGACGATGACGTGTCAACCACATCAGATCACCGGTGGCAACAAGTGTTCTATGACAAAAGTGTGTGCTGACATGGCTTTCATCTATGACGAAACGTTCATCATAAAACAACTTGTCCTCATCATTTTGGACGGTCAAAATAGATGTATGGCGGCTATCCATGACGTTTACTTTGTCTTCCATGACGAGATCTTTTCGTCATAGAACAGAACTTGTTCCATGACGAACGACTTTCCACCATACATCTATGATGAAAAAGACCATTTCATCACAAAAGTTTTTTATGACAGGACTTCTATGATGAAGGCCATTTTGTCATAACTTCATCATAGATGTAGTTTGGTGTCGATTCGGTGATTGTTTGTGACGAAACAAAAACATCATAGATCAGCGTTTCCCTAGTAGTGGTGAGAGCAAAATGGATCTCAAAACTCACATCATCCCCTCTTAAAACTCGGAATTATACAACAGTGATAACTCTCCGAATAAACTGACAATTTTTTTTGTTGAAAACCCATTAAATTTTCCGTCAAAACATTAAATTCAATATATGTCATGAAAAATTGAAAATTGAATTTCATGAGCCCTTACAAACGATATGGTTCACAGATTTGGTGAACAAGAAACTTGTAATTAAGAACGATATAGTTCCAAATTTACTGTTATCTTTCAAGAAGGAATATCAACTCATATTTTTCTTCCCTCATGCCGTCGTTGATTCGCATAGAATAGAATAGAATAGAATTTAATGGTATAGATATAGGACTTCTATGAGGAAGGGAAGTGGATGAGACATGGCAGCCATGGCGTTGGCATAGAATAGAATGCAGCACATTGGGGCCCTATCTTGATCACTGCCTCTTGCATGATGTGTAAGCGCACCTTCAAGAATAATTGTACTAGGAACATTGATCGATCTGTACGGGTTGTGTTTCTGCTACAGTTTCAGAAATTGGAGAGATGATGTTGATACCAGGAACTATGCATTTTTCAGTGAGGGCAGGAATTGAAACTCTAACTCGTAGCCTCAACCACAGCAGATGTTCTTTCCTATGGTTCTGTTTTTTAACCCATGAAGATGAAGTGTTTTTTGTAACGTGATGCATCCAAGAACCAGGTTTCTTTTTGACGGAATCATGGACAACCACGAGGTATGGAGTAATTAAATGGCAGCACATGATTCACAAGGCATATTAAGAAATGAAATTTTTTACCACCAATCAGTGTGAAAGAATTTGTTTATCTCTTCAGCTCTACTTGAACTAGAAGGTACTATGGTAGACATCAGCCTCAGCACACAAGTAGGATAAAACAAAAGGAGGCCAATTCAGCATCGGCAATCTGCTCCTCCCTTGGTCTTGTTTACTGCATAGATTAGAGGGAGACATGCAATTGCAGGAAGCAACCAATAGAGATCCTGAAACTTGCTAATTCGTCATGCATTTGCCAAGATTGTCATGGATTTACTAGGACACAGGAGGCACTACCAAGATTGTCTTGGACCAAACTAACCAATGCTAAATTCCTTTCTGCACATGACTCATCAGCAGTGAAACAAAGAGACAGAGCAGGCTGTGAAATTTGTAGCTGTACTGCTGCACATTGTTATCAGTTTCATACAGTTGACACTTACTTTATACTTTTCACATATATGACCCAGTAGTGTTGAATCCGTTATGACTAGAACCTAGAGGCAAAGTGGAGGACGTGATTACAGATTTGACCTATTAAGCCTTATGGTTCATTCAATGATATAACTTCTTTTGAATGAGATATGCTATGGAGCTTCCATTAAGCTAACCATATCATAAGTATTATGGATGCGATGGCACATGTCCTTGCCTAATGCCATTGCAGCCTACCTCCTAGTGCACTGACAACAATGCCAAGATCTGAAGTAATGGTGTAGGGTTTTGTTTGCAAGAATAGCATCGTACAAGATCACATGAAAAATGATTCATCTAAGTACATAGCACAGAAGTGGCCCATGTATAGGTCCTGGACTAGTACCTTGAAGGTTTTAACTCAAAACAGGCTTATTTTGAGCTCTGAAAAAAATACAGGTGCAAATTGGTTGATGCATCCCCCTTCCATGACTAACATTGCAGGGTTTTTTTTTTTTTTTGAAGCAAATAACATTGCAGTTTAGAATGGGCAAATTTGAAGTAAAGAGTTATGTAGCGAACAAACTTTCATTATTATTTATTGCAGTGTTCTGTACAACAGAACATAAAATTGTTTCAAAAACCTGGCTGTGGAGTATGGATAGTCGGTCCTTAGCTCACAAGAAGTCAAGTTTTTCTCTGAATGCTAATTGGAGGTTCGCAAATCAGAATGCGATCCACTCAAAAAAAACCAAGAGAGAATGCAGTCCTAGTCCCATTAGCATGATAGAAGACTAGATGTCACTTCATATGCACTGCTCAAGATATTGTAACGTACCAAAATTCCTAAAAGCTATTTAATTAAATTCAAAATATCATTTCTGCTTTTTCATGTATTTTCAAAATTTTCTGCATTAAAGAAAAGATTTTTCTTAACTTCCCGCTTCTGAAAAAGAAAATTTGTAATTAATTAAAACTTGACCATGACCAGCTAATAATTTATTTGAATTCTAAATAATCTAAAGTGATTCTCCAAAAAATGTTTCATAATTTTTGGAGTTGATTTGCTAATTTTGAAAATTCAAACTTGATTTCCGGAATTAAAACAATTAGAAAATGATTTAAAACTCGATTCCTGTCCATGGGCCGAGTCCTTCCTTGTTGGTCCAGCCCAGCACTGGTTCGGCCCATTCTGGCTTGCGTACCGTACTCACCAGGCCGCCTCCTTCTTCCCGTTTTTCCTCGCGCGAAGACACCTTTCACCAAACCCATCACCTCTCTCTTCCTCCTCGGTCCCGCCGCTGAAAGTTGGGCCCCATGCACCAACCATCTTCCTCCACGTACCGTGCTTGCCATTGGAGACCTCTTGGAGAGCCATTGTTCATCTACAATGCCGACCATATAAAGTTGAACCATTGATTCCCTCGAGTCTTCTACACAAATCCACAATCTGTCCCTTCTCCAAGTCGAGCTTGGCGTCTATAGTAAGCCAATGCCACATGAATTATTCGCTAATTCTACCATCTAGTCGCACGAAACTGAGGAGGAGAGCACTTTCATCTCATTGTGTAAGCCTCTACTCAGCCCATCACTCTCCTCTCCTAAGCATGTCATTTTCATTTTGCCGGTTGCAACTCACCTCCTCCACTCATTCGCCCAGAATGTGGCCGTCGTCTTTGGCTTGGAAGTGCACCCGCCACCGCCCAGAATGCCAAAAGATCGAGGGGGCCGACTAGAGGGGGGCGAATAGGCGATCTTTAAAATTCACTTCCAATTATTATCAATTCCTATTTGGCTAAAAGGTGTCTCTCTAGAAAAAAACATACCACGGGATTATCGAAGCTTCCAAAGTCCAGTAGTACCGACTTCTAGTAGTACCACGCCACACAGGGCGGTAGTACCGCAAGCCAATCGGACCACTCACACAGAGCCGATCGGACTGCTCACACAGAATCAATACTACCTACATCCAGTTGTACCGCATAACACATGCCTATAGTTTCGATTTTCGGTAGTACCGCACCACACAGGGCGGTAATTCTGATCTTCGGTAGTACCGCCATTATAAGGTCGATAGTTCTGATTTTCCTAACAAATGCATATACTTTAAAAAAAATCTTGCAAAACACATTTGTAAATTATAGTATCATGCACACAAGGATCAACATTGATTCCCAATAAGTTGCAAAACATATTTGTACACTTTTGAAATCATGACACAAAGTATAAGTACATGGACTTAACATGTTTGCAAAACATATTCGCAAACCTAAGTCACATACTACGAAAATTATATATGAGGTTCAACCATTTGCAAAACACATTTACAAATATAAGCCTCATACCACAAGAAATAGGAAATATGAATTTTTCAAACACTTGCAAAATACATTCACAATGTATAGTCTCATGTTATAAGAATTTAAAACATAAGCCTCAAATATTTGCAAAACATATTCACAAATATAAGCATCATTCTACGGAGAGCTAGAGTAAGTGAGGTTTGAGATATCAACACATAATGAGACTCAAGCTACTAGACATGACCCCTCTTAATACTACGGCAACCTATACTAGCAATCCGGTCTTTCAACCAAACACCAAAACCGGTGAAAAGACTAGGAACACATCCTCAACCCTAACTAGTCATACCGTTGCCTTAGCATCTTCTTGAAGCTTAATGACACATATCTTTACTTCAAGTCCGGGTCCTTATCTTGTTATGCATCAACCCATGATTTATCCTTCACTTG
Organism: Dendrocalamus sinicus; assembly: GCA_036346575.1. Classification (NCBI taxonomy): domain Eukaryota; kingdom Viridiplantae; phylum Streptophyta; class Magnoliopsida; order Poales; family Poaceae; genus Dendrocalamus; species Dendrocalamus sinicus. The sequence goes on from CM070675.1 coordinate 3,006,613, forward strand.
AACTCCATCAACACATGATGGATCTTGACTTGACTTGATGATCAACTAATGATCATCTCCTCTTGGATATGTATCAACTCATGATGCATCCTCTTCTTGATGGCTTTCAACATATGAAGTCATCTTCTATCCTACATCTTGACTTGATGATTTTCAACACATGAAGTCATCCTAAGTCATTCTTATTTGTAGAACCTAACCTATTCATCTAACTCATAAAAAATGTTAGTCTACAAAGCAATTGTCATTAATTACCAAAACTTCACCATTAACTCATAATAGATGGACTAGATTCAACAATCTTCCCTTTTGGTAATTCATGACAATCTTAACAAATAATGAGATAAAAGTTGTTTTGCGAGTATACAACATGTACACAATACTTGTATACTCTAGGATAAGTTTTCTAAGCAATTAACTAATTTGAGTATGCGTGTTAATCTTTGAAATTAATTGCTAACAAAGATTATATATCAAATTGTTATTAATCATCCAACTATTAACATATAATGGAAGAATTAGATGATAACCCAATTATGAGCATATATGAACTACACAAACTATATATACTCAAGATATATGTTTTAAAGTAAAGATCCTTAATATGTGGGAATGGAACATGGATCAATACTAATGAAACCACAAAATATAGAGTGAACTCCCCCTAAATGTATGCATACAAGAATGCGTAATTAGAACATATGCATATATTCAAGATAGACTTTTAGTGAGGTTCAATCTATATTTTGGATCCGAGGAATACATTAATATATATGAATATAATATAGAATGCATACCTCTATGATTCTCACATCTTCATCCAAATGAGATTTAAGCAATTATCATAATCAATAAACACGTTAGTCTCACAAAAGCATTTGTCATTATCACCAACATCATTTGTCATTATCACCAACATTATTTGTTATTAATTACATCCAAATGAGACTAGTCGATTTTATAGTGATAAGCAAGTTAGTCTCGCAATTGTATTTGTCATCATCATCAAAACCAACTTAATGGAAGTTGAACTTACAACCGCGCTCCGCCGTGGCCCACGCCTATTCTGGTGAGCCTTTCCCTCGACACACATCACTATGCGTCATTTTTCTTGCTCTCTCAAACCCCTCAGCAAATTTCTTGTCCCATGAGTGTAGCTTCGAATCTGTATCTTCTTCTTCATCTCCGGCCACTGTCATCGCCGCCAAGTAGCTTCGTCTCTAGTGAGCCTCTGGCCATGCCATGGTCGTTTTAATCATCTCTGCGTCATGCTGAATTCTTTCCCATGCTCCTTTGCATCCATTCCCTCCATGGAGCTCCATCGCCATGAAGCTCACCGTCGCCACTATCGCTATTGTCGTTCTCCCTTCTCTGGTAAGCCATGACTGTGAGCATGGTCATTTAAAGCATCTTTATGACACCCCAAACCTCACCATGTGCTTGTTTGCAACTCTCTCCTTCTGTACTTGGCTGCCACCATGACCTCACCACAGCCGCGCTTGTTCACCGTTGTTCGCCCACCGCAAGGCTGCTTCGCCATCACCGACCACACCATCGTGTTCGTGGTGAGCTTCTGTTCCTATTGCGCTAATTAGTTAGGCTTAGAGCAGTAGTTTACTTGATCGCTGTCGCCACCCTGTTTTGCACCACTGCAAAAGCTCGCTATGGTTGTTGTTCCAATGACCATAGGTTCCCTGCACCGAGCCCTTTTGCATTGCAAGGAGTCCCTAAAGCAGTCCCAACTCCTAATCTCACCCCATTTGAACTCTCGTGTCGACATTGTTGTTGGCCAAAGTTTCACCACTACTCAGCATCGTCACGCTAACACCTGTGTCCATCCCTTCGCCACCATGATCACCGTTAGATTCGCTGTGGTCACCTCTTTCCATCCCTGGACTTGGCTGTGCCACTCTGCTGCTGCCTAGCCACTAGCGAGCTCAGAAATAAGCTCGCCATGGCCATCCTCACCGCCTCTCTCTCCTGTGTATTGACCCTTGGTGATTAGTGCTAATGACGATAGTTAGGATTAGATTAATTTATTTATCTCATTTAAGTCTAATGAGTCATCGACATGTGGGCCCAATTAGGTTCAATAGGTAGATTTGTATTTAAACTTTTTTAAGTGTAGTGTCACTGATACATAGGGTCGACCCACCTAACAATCCTTTATTGCAAAAATAATAAAATTCTGACCAGTAGGCCCTACCTATCAGCCACAAGTTTATTTTCCAATTTTTCCAATGGAAATTGAAATAAAAATATGCACAGTGCTTTCTCTCTCATATTCTAGGATTCTCTATCGGCAAAATTTCGATCGCTCATAACTTTTGTGTACGAACTCTAAATTGAGTGAAATTTATTTCCAAATTTTTCTAAAATCATGAAACCTCATGATCTACAAAAATATTTGATTTTTCCTCTGTTTGAGTGTATTTAGTACTTATTTGTGTTATTTAGCTTTATATGATAGATATCGGCGTTCCGTAAATGCTTTGGGATTGATCCAGAAGAAGAAACAAGTATTTAACAGCAATACAAGCACCCCTATTTGACCGTATTGATCATATATTTTTACTATTATGTGTGGTGTGTTTCTAAATTATTATGCATGCATGTATTTTCGATAAAATCGCAATGTTGTTAAGGCTGATAGTTATGTCCACTTGTTGCATTGTTCCTAGCTTGATAAATAGCCATACTCGCTGCTATCAGCGTAGTATTGCTATCCACTAGTGTAATTAATTGTGGAATTTGTAGATGAAGCTCAAAAGTTGATGCTTAGCTACACTCATATCAATACCAGTTGTGCTAGATTGAAAATTGATCAAAATATTGAAAAAAGGGAAACACATGTAAATGGGTCCACATGTGGTTCCTTTGTTATTTTGGTTAATAAATAAAATTAAAAACATGTTTTAGACTTGGGCCAATGGTTGTAGAGACTGATGTAATTGCACGAGATTTTGGATTGTGGCAGCCTCATCCAGGTCATTAAGGACATATCTATTGTGCCATAGACCCAAGTAAATTTGTACAACCACAAGTGCCTTATATGGGGAGGTCCTAGCATAATAAGTTATTGTGTCCTAGCAACCAAACCGCAAGTTGTAGTTGTTAGGTAAATGGGCTAGTGCGGCCATGGTAAAGAATCCTCATGTTCGAATGGGTTTTGCGAGAACCACAAGGCTTACCAATACATCGTATGAGTTCATAGGATTTTAGAGCTCTCTATATCTTAAGAAAGTATCATAGCGTGGTTTGTTGTTAGAGCCGATAATGTAAAAGTTTTGTTATGAACTCTCAAATTAGGTACCTTTGGTATCGCGTGATGTGGTTGACATGGTGGGATATTTATGTCGTGTGGGTAAAACTGTATAATATCTGTAGAATGTAAATCTATTTCAATAGCCGTGTCCTCAATTATAGACATCACTTAGTTATATCCTACAATAAGTAGTTTTGTGGTTTGCAAATCGGTTCAGAGAATGTATGATTAGGGAATCCATACCTAACTTTTCGGCAAATGTTTTGCCACTGTTTTTGTTATTAGGGCAGCAATGCACCCATTTAATTATGGTACTTATGATGTACTATTATTTATCTATCAATGTCAAATGCTTTTACACTTACTGATTGCATTATATTACTGTATATTGTAAATGGAAACTCGCTTTATGCAAATAAAACTAGATAGGACAACTATCCTTGTTTAGGCTTGCATATTATATAATCTTGCTTAAAAGTCTTGCAATGTATAATTTTGTACTACCAATTGCTTGTTGAACACTATCAGAGCAAGAAGAAGATGGTCTCTCGATCGATTACTTTTATGTTGTAGATTTTGGCGATGATGATATTGATTACTAAGGTTTAATTCCAGTCAGTTGCCTGTGAGTGGGCTGAGACGTGTTTGCTTGCTTTTTATGTCTCTTCATCGTTATTCCCACTGCAAACCTTATGCTATATGAATTATTTGGCCGATCGGCCCGTGTGGTGTAAAATTATCAAGTATGACTTAATTTCAGTTGTTAATCTATACCGTGCTACTATGTCTTATTTATTTATTTATGTATGGATATGATATGAATGTTATTGTATATGTGTGCTAACCACTGATTATGAGGCCAGCATGGTAAGCATATGGGGACTTAGAATGCAAATTCCCGATGGATGTGAACATAATTCGAGGTTATTTCTCCCCTACTGTGCAGATATTCTGCACAGGACGGTTTTTAGACTTCTAATTTGTACTTGGAGTGTTTTTTTGTCACAGCATACCTTGCTGTTCTTACAATTATTCCTCCCGTAACATTTGACTGTTCCAAAATTGGCCCACATAAGAATTTAAGATTGTATATATACTCGTAAAAGCTAAGAAAGTCGACATTACTGAATTATCTGCAATCCTCTTATTTAAGCTTTGGCCCTATACTAAGCAAGGGCACACAGTGTAAGATGCGGAAGGTATACAGGCATGGTTTTTTTTTTTTAACCTTTCTCATGTTTTGTACAACAGATTATGACAAGAGGAGATTAAGCACTCAAAGTAAGAGCAGGTCATGTATCAGGCACGGCAACGGTTTCAGTCTTCGAATCGGAAGGTGCGACATATTGCCATACAAGACCTAATGTGCTACCCATTATGTTCATAATGACAGCCGAGAGAGCAGGTGGCAAGGCGACCAAGGGAGAGGAGAAATGTGCAGTTGCTAACACCACCCCTAAGGATGAGTTTTGCATCCCTACCTGCAATCCAAGAAGGAAGGATATTCAACATCCTTAAGAACAACCATCCTCATAATAATTCTATTAATGCCAATTCTGAACTGAAACAAAATCAATAGAAATTATTGGACCTACACACAGGATCAAGACCATAATATTATGCTTTGATGCTCCACGATTAAAGGTACTATGAGAAAGGAACTTAAGTTATGGGGAGGTATTCATTTAAAGTATTAACAATGGATAAATTGTTTTCAGCTGGGGGGTGGGGGGGGGGGTACCTCTGGGTAACTTCCAAGCATTGTAAAACATTCATTTTCTAAATGTAAGTGTGCTGAAGATGTGCTTTTGTAATTTGTACATGGTCTCAAAAACGAATAAGACTCTTCCTTTTCACTGGCAAGTGGCGATAGTAAATTAGTAGCTTGGTAAGCTCTGGTCAGGAATTCTGGCGATGGTAAATTAGTAACTTTGGTAAGCTCTGGTCAGGACTTCGTACCTGAATGGATATTGCCCTCCTTTGTCTTTCTTTGAAACCACCTATAGCTGCTGCAGCGTACCTGTTTGTGATAAAACCCTGCAACAGTTAGAAATCTGGGTGTCCATGCTACCACAACAAGCGTCCATAACTTTTAGGTTGAATTAATTAAAAGATGAGAGTACAAATCAAGTTGTGCCCTAACATAATTTTTTTGATAAAAAAACTCTCCAGCTGATACAACACCTGTGAATTGTTTCACATATAAAAAGTACAGTGAACGGTTTAGCGCTCACCCGACAAAGAAACCAGCAAAATGCAGCAAGAAGACAGACAGCATCACTGCCCTGATATCCCCAGAAAATAAGCTTCCGTTCCCATAAGATGCATCAGCAATTGTAGATCTTAGACGTACAAAGTTCTCAGAGAACACACTGTAACAGGAAAATTAGTAAAAATAAGTATAGTTTCTGCTATTCAAAAGCCAATGACATGAAAAATTAGAAGAACTCAAACCTGCATGACAGAAGTGATGAAGCTAAGACTGCCAGAAGAGGGGTAAAAGGAGTAACAAATTTAACTACTGATGGGAATGCACTTTGAATAGAAGAACCTAACAGGATTGGAGCAACAACCACCTAAAGGGAAAAAGTCAGAAACAAGCTAATTAAAAGTTTGAGTAGAGCTAGTGGCCTCAGAAATTTCACCTGCAAAGTGCTGAGAGAAAGCTTCACAGCATCCATAGGAACATAGGCACAGGCAAGGATTTTTGTCAACAGAGGTGTAAGGAACACTGCTCCAAGAGTGCTGCACACAGTCATCACGATGGATAGTGGAACATCACCTTTAGCAACTAAAGTCACCTGAACCACTACATGAAAGAAGTAGGTCAATGCATAAGAGAGTCAATCAAAAGAAGAAAAAAAGAATTATTATTAACCATGCGTATGTGACTATCACGGTACAAAATACTTAGGGAGAAAAGGGAGCATAAGGGCAAGACAAGAAAGGTAAAATAGAAGAACTTATAGGAATAACCTAAATGTGGTTCAGCCAAGAATAACACGGTGTTGGAGAGAAAAGGTTGTTCTTTTGGCACTTGAAAAATCATACATTAAGTTGTTAACCACCAGAAACAGTTGATTAAGTATAGCACGATCCAGTGATTAGGTCAAGAAGACACACTTTTGAACTTTGAAGGAACCTCAAATGTTGGATTGTGGCATTGTACAATAACTGAAAGACTGAAGTATTCTACTAGTATGTACATTTCAATTCTTGATTGTGTAACTATACTTAATTTGACCCTTCAAGCCTTCAGTCCACTTCAGTACATAAAGGGGGGCATAGGTTAAGTGAAGTTCTCCGTAATAATATTAACCCAGCGACACAAGCCAAGTGAAAACTGAACAAACAATTCTCTAACATGTAACAGAAGTTAGCAAGTGTGACTCGCTAAGCGAGTCGATAATCTAACCACATTGGATGCAGTTCCTCCAGGACAGCATGCCAGCAGAATTAGACCAACTGAGAGGGATGGGGGGAGCCCCAGCGCGCGGCTAACAATCGCTCCAAACGCTGGCATTATGGTGTACTGAGCAGCAAAACCAAACAGTATCTGCAGCAGGAAAAAGACACATATCATCTCCTTGGATCAATCTATCACTACTTGAACTCGCCACAATTCAAAGAGATGGATCAAGAGGACAAGATATTGATATGGAACAAATACCATGGAATTTGAGCTAGGAACAGACGAATCTTGATCAAAATTTGCACAGGGGAATTGCTTACAGAGAGGGGCCTCTCGCGGAGGAGCGCCAAGAACTCCCTGAGCTCGAGGGTGAGGCCCATGGCGAGCATGATGAAGCCCAGGACGAACGTGTACGACCCCGGCGCCATGGACACGAACCACCGGAACGCCTCAGGCCGCGCTACGGCGACGGCGGCCCCAGCCGTGACGTACGCCGGGTACAGCCCGGCAGCGGCGGAGAGCACCGCGTGCCAGCGCGGGACGTGCGGCGGCGGCGGAGGAGGAGGCGATGAAGGCGCGGGCCCCGCGATGCATTGGATGATGGCTGGGAGGCGCCTGTGGAAGGAAAGGCCGGGCCTAAGCGCCGGGCGGGCGGGGAGAGGCCGGAAGGTGGGGCTTGCGGTGGAGAGGAGGGCAGCCATGGCCGACGCGGCGGTTGGTTTGTCTTGCCAGGTGCGCGCGCCACACGAGGTGATTTTTTTACGAGTGGAAAAAGGGGCGGGTTTATCGCTTTGAAGGCGGGTTCGTGAGACTTACGTTTCCGCTCTTTGAAGACGGATGCCTGGGCTTTTTGCCTCGGCAATGCATGCAACAATTCATACGTACCACTCCGAAGATTACCAAACACTGAAATACCACTATAAATATTTTTTCTTTAGAGAATACCACTATAAATATTTTTTTCTTTAGAGAATACCACTATAAATATTTTTTTTCTTTAGAGAATACCACTATAAATATTTTTTTCTTTAGAGAATACCACTCCAAGTCGGATGGAGCCCTATGTGCAAAGTCGGCAATGTGTCATCGCGATGGGGTGAAGAGTTGGGATCGCTGTCTGTACTCGGTTCCCGTTGGCCCGACGAGGAAGTCCGTTCACGCATGACAGTGGTGTCAGGCATCCTAGCGTGGGTCGAGCAGTTTGTACATGGGGTGAACTGAAGGTTGCTTCATGTCCTGTTGGAAGTATAACGTAAAGTTAGTCCGAACTGAAAACGTGACGTACAAAAAACAAATTACAAGAAAAACATATGACAAATTAAAAGTAAAAGTCAACACACCACTATGTACTAATGTTAATCACTAAATATTGCTGATAACTAGAAGCAATTGTCACACGCATAAAAATTAGGCTTACAACAGAAATCATATTAGTGTATGTATATATGCATGCATATGTACCTATATATAGGTGTACATATCTTTAAGTTAGTTTTAAGAAATAATTTGTATGAGGAGCAATGCAATAAAAAGATTTTTAATGTACATAGCTTGGCATATAGTGAATTGTAGGTAGGCTATCTACCAGATGTCATAATTTAAAGTATTTTTTTCATTTCTAGCAGTCACATGTAAATGCAAAATACCTGCTCTTATTGCTCCCAGGTTAATCTCCAACTTTTGCAACACCACGAACTTCAAATTACAAGTCAGGAGCGACTAAAAATTCCTGTGATTTCACTTCACAGCCATTGTTTCTCTCTGTCTCTCTTCGTGTTTGAAGGTTTCAAATGAGGATGTGAACTGTAAGCAATGGGCCATTTTATGGTCGAGCAGCATGCGGAGAGTTGTTGGCTTTAGTTTTCTTGTGCCTAGGAATTTTGTTTTCCTGAAAGCACCTTTGAAATGTCATAATTTTGTTCTTGCTCCAGAACCTGTGAACGTTAGTGTTCTTCTTGCTATATATACATTGTTAGATAAATAGAGAGCAAGACAGAAAATACAAAATACTGTGTAAGTTATTGTTCTCATATGGTCACTCCTCCTCCCCCCACTTCTGCGCCGTAGTGCTGTTGCCATCGTGATCTCGCGCAGTGAAGTGCTGAGGCTCTCATATCGTCATACTCGAGAGGTCACTCTCAGCTCTTGTTCGTCTTACATCCCCTATTTCGCGGCGTGTGGGAAGAGGAGGCGGTGTGAGGCAATGGTGGCAGTCGGGATGGTGCGAGCGACGACACTAGGGCGGCGTTCGCGCAGATCTACAGGACGCTCAAGGAGGAGCTGCTCCACCTTCGAGTTCACAGAGGAGTCACACCAGTGGATCGACTGCACAATGCTCCCTTCCTCTCTTCCCTCTTCTGTCGTTGCCTTTCCATTTGTGTTGGTGCTTCCTGGTTTGATCATATTGGACTCGTTACGTACGTGTTTTCTTTACATCTTTTTTTACGGGGCTTTTTTCGGGGTTTATTAGATTTGATTATGGATCGATGGGCTCTCACGGTCCGTGCAAGATTGGGTTCTTGGTGGGAGGAAGTGCAATTAATTTGGTTTAGTACGTGGTATTGCTAGTAAATGCTGAATCATAAGTAAGTAGAATGAATAATTAGCTTTTTTGGGGGTTAATACAAGCTATGTACGTTGAGAAAATTGCTATAATGGGACTCCAAACAACGTGTTTCGCTATAATGGGACTTCTAACGTTGACATCGCTAAAATGACACCCGAAACATTGGCTTCTCGTAATACATGACATTTGGCTCTTTTAATTCCAATGTTAGGGTATTTCGAAACATTAGCCAAATGTCATGTATTACGAGAAACCAATGTTTCAGGTGTCATTTTAGCGATGTCAACGTTAGAAGTCCTATTATAGCGAAACACGTTATTTGGAGTCCCATTATAGCAATTTTCTCTGTAATGAATTAGCAAGTACAGAAAGGGTAGACTGAAACTCCCGTTCAGTTTATTGCTTTCCAATCGACAAATGGGCTTTGTCGAAGGCTGTTTCTGAGTCAATCAGAAAATAATGCCTAGAAGTAGTTATCAAAAGTTGGAAAGACAAAGATGTGATCTTTCGGGTTAAGTGTGAAAAGAAAGGATTTGGCTTCTGCACTGCAATACAGCAGACTGCAGTCAATATATATATATATTGCCGGAGCATGTACAGTACACGCTAGTTGTTACAGCAGATAAGGTTACAGATATTAGTATTCAAAGCTACATTACAGCCTGTGCTTATCTGTAGTTTAAACCAATCTAATCTACCGAACACAATCATATCTGTATCTCTTAACACCCCTCCTCAATCTGAACGGGACAGAAAGAGGGAACGTGCAGATTGGCTCTGGAGCATGCAGCGAAAAAATGCTGAACTGCAAAAAATGCAACCCGACTTGCAGAGTGTCTCAGAATCATGAAGCAAAGAATGATGAACTTCAGAAAAACTGCAAAAGTTGGCAAATCGGCTTGATGAAACACACCCCTCCTCAAGCTGGACGGGAGTAAAGAACGTTCAGGTTGTCTCTGAACCGAATGAAGTGTTGTGTCGGCAACGGTTTAGTAAGCACATCAGCAAGTTGATCAGCAGAGGAAATAAATCGCACATCAAGGTTTTTGCAGGCAACTTGCTCACGCACAAAATGGTAATCAATTTCAATATGCTTGGTCCTAGCATGAAACACCGGGTTGGCTGTTAAGTACTTTGCTCCAAGATTATCACACCATAAAACTGATGGTTGTGAGATGGATATACCAAGTTCAGAGAGGAGAGCTCGAAGCCAAATAAGCTCGGCGGTGGCATTAGCAAGCGACTTGTATTCGGCCTCCGTGCTGGAACGAGAAACAGTTGGTTGTTTGCGAGAGCTCCAGGACACAAGGTTGGGTCCTAAGAAAACGGCATAGCCGCCGGTGCTGCGTCTATCATCGGGGCACCCAGCCCAGTCCGCATCGGAGAAGGCATTCAGGAGTTCAGTCCCTGATCGGCGAAGAAGTAAACCAAGATGAGCAGTATCCTTCAGATAACGCAGGATACGTTTAACGGCAGCCCAGTGAGTATCCGTCGGAGCTTGAAGGTATTGGCACACCTTGTTGACACTATAAGAAATGTCAGGCCGTGTGAACGAGAGGTATTGCAGGGCACCAACAGTGCTCCTGTACTTGGTAGCATCAGCTGCGGATAAAGGTGTTCCAGCTGTTTGAGACAGCTTGTCAGCTACACTCGCAGGAGTAGAAACACCCTTGGATTGAAGCATATTTGTCTTCTGAAGCAGGTCTTGAATGTAGCGCTGTTGCGAGAGAAGGATACCATTATGATGCTGCTGCACATGAACTCCAAGAAAGTAGCTAAGGACACCAAGATCTTTTACTGCAAAATCTTCCTTGAGTTGAAGCAGAAGTCGGTCAGTAGCCTGAGCCGATGAACTGATGATGATTATGTCATTAACATAAATAAGCATATACATCCGGGCCCGGAGTGGTATCAGCTGACACCCCCCCCCCTCCCTTCACCTCCAACCCCCCGTCCGGATCCCTCCTCCTCGCCGTCGCCGAAGCGCGCCACCGGTCCCCGGTGGACGCAAAGAGGGCGACGGCGGGGCTTTTTTTCCTTCCCCTGCTCGGTTCGGTGGGGATTGGTGCGCTGGTCGTGAGATCCCCGGCTGCGGCTCCTCTCGCTGGCGGCGGATCCGGTGGCTTGGTGGCCGGATCTGGCGTCCCTCGGCAGGTGGCGCTACGGTGGGCTCCCGAGCCATGGAGCGACGAGGCCCGCGTGGAGGAGGACGGCGTGGAGTGCACTGGGAGGGAGGCGGAGAGGGGCGGCAGGACCCGGTAGCAGATCCCCTCGCCGGCGGCGGATCCGACGGCCTGGTGGCCGGATCTGGCGTCTCTCAGGTGGTGGCACCGCGGCGGGCTCCCGAGATTTGGTGTGGCGAGGCCTGCGCGGAAGAGGAGGGCGAGGAGCGCGTTGGGGTTGAGGAGCGGCGGGTCCCGGCAGCGGCCCTCCTTGCCGGCGGCGGGTCTGGCGTCCCTCGGTAGGTGACGCGGCGGCGGGCTCTCGAGCTGTGGAGTGGAGAGGCCCGCGCGGAGGGGGAGGGAGTGGAGCGCGCTGGGAGGGAAGTGGAGGCGCGCGGTGGAGTTGAGGAGCGGCGGGAGGCTCGTCGGCGGGGCGGCCGCGGGCGCGCTTCTGGTCGAGCTGGGCGAGCGCATGCGCGAGAGCAGCGGGAGAGGCGACATGGTGCGCCGTGCTGTCGTTCTGCTCCCCACAGTAGGGTGGTGCGCGCAGGAGTGGTGTTGTCTCAGCGACGGGTTTGCTCGTCGTGGAGTTCAAGGGTGGCTATGCCATGGCCTTGAGGCGTGCAGGGCTCCGATGTGTTGGTGGCGATCTTTTGTGTGTGGGGGTAGTGCGTGGGGTGCTGTGGAGGTGCTGGCGAAAGCCTTGCCGGTGATCTTACCGGTCTCGACAACAATGACGCCTTCGGGCGCCATGGTCCTTCCTGGAGGTGTTGTCTTGGCACTCAATAGCCTTCATGTTTACTGATCTCCGGGTGAAAACCTTGCCTCGGTGAGGCAGGCGGCGTCGGCGACCCTCGTCGCTTCCTTGGAGACGTCGCCTCGGAGGTTCATCTTCACGCAAAGCAGACTGAAGATTGGATGGCTCAGCCGGATGAAGATAGGGATTTGGTTGAAAGCAAGGACGAAGAAAAGTGAGGAAGCTCAGTCTATCTAGCTATTTTTCATAGTCCTTAAACTGTTCTTCTTGTTGTTTTATGCTCCTCAGTTTTGAGGATTTGAGCCTAAGAGCTCGTGTAACTTTTGGCTGTATATATCCCTCGTGGATATAGAGGCCGGATTTTATATCCTTTATCTAAAAAGCATATACATCCGAACATCCTGGTTGGAGAAGATAAACAAGGAGACATCTGCTCGAGAGGAGCGAAAACCCAATTGGAATAATTTGGCACTCAACCTGGCAAACCAAGCCCTGGGAGCCTGCTTCAACCCATATAATGACTTTGTCAAGTTTGCAAAGATGAGTAGGGTACCGAGAGTCTTCAAATCCCGGAGGCTGACGCATATACACATCTTCGTGAAGTACACCATGGAAAAATGCATTTTGAATATCAATTTGTCGCAAAGACCATCCTCTAGAGATTGCGAGGGATAGTAGCACCCGGACAGTTGCCGGTTTGACTACAGGGCTAAAAGTATCGGCATAATCCACACCATATTGCTGTTTGAAGCCTTTTGCCACAAGACGTGCTTTGTAGCAATCAATTGTGCCATCAGCTCTCTTTTTCACCCTGAAAACCCATTTGCAATCAACGATGTTGAGCCCCTGTCACCGTGAACAAGATGTCAGGTCTGATTTTTTTGTAGAGCATCAAACTCAAGTTGCATAGCTGCTTTCCACTGGGGAAGATGCATGGCCTCAACGTGTGAAGCCGACTCAGCGGACGAATCACAGGTGTGGGTAGCCACAGTGCCATCAGTTCGCTTCTTGGGACAGCGTATATTATGACGAAGCCGAGTACCATACCGATGCTGCGAGGAAGAGGGCGGAGCAGTACCTGCAGACAAGGAGTCGGGCACAACTGAAGAGGGCATATTAGCTATACATTGGTCAGTAGTGCTAGAAATACTGCCGCCGGTAGGAGCGGACAAGGGTATGGGTGAAGGGATGGGAAGATATGTGGAGGTAATTTGTTCAACGGTGAAAGGCCGAGACGAATACTGAGAAAAAGGGAATCGTTCTTCATCAAAAACGACATCACGGGATATGTAGACTCGACCAGAGGGAAGATCAAGGCACTTATAACCTTTGTGGCGAGAGCTATATCCCAAGAAGACACATTCTTTGGATCGAAAAGATAACTTGTGGGCATTGTAAGGACGGAGATGCGGCCAACAAGCACTGTCAAAGACTTTAAGCATAGCATAGTTTGGTTTGACACGAAACAAACATTCAAGAGGAGTCTTATTATCAAGGACCCGAGTAGGAAGGCGATTAATCAAGTAGGTGGCTGCGGAAAGGCCTCATCCCAAAAGGTTAGAGGCATAGAAGCATGAGCTAAAAGAGCTAAACCAACCTCAACAACATGCCGATGTTTCCGTTCGGCAGATCCATTTTGTTGGTGAGTATGGGGACAAGAAATGTGATGGCTAACTCCAATGCTATTGAAGATCTTGTGGAGTTTTTGGTACTCGCCTCCCCAATCGGATTGAACGCATTTGATCTTCCTATCAAGAAGACGTTCAGTATGTTTCTGAAAATGAAGAAATACACTTTCTACTTCGAACTTGGACTTAAGCAAGTAAAGCCAAGTGAATTTACTGAAATGATCGATAAAACTCACGTAATACTTGTATCCATTAATAGAATTGGGTGCAGGTCCCCAAACATCAGAGAATACAAGTTCCAAAGGAGATTTTGAGGAATGAAGTGCAGCAGAATAAGGAAGTTGGTGGCTTTTCGTTTGTTGACACGCACTACAGACAGTTTGATGCCTAGAACTGACACAAGGGAGTTTATTAAGCTAAAGAACAGACTGAACAACTTGAAACGACGGATGACCAAGACGTGCATGCCATTGCTCCTTAGTAACCTTTGAACTTAGCATTGCTGTCTTGAGCAGATTGGTAGCCGAGTGTTTTATTGGATAAAGACCCGACTCACATCTACCTTCCAGTACCTTTTTCTTCGATACTTGATCCTTGACAACAAAATAATCAGGGTGAAATTCAAAAAAGACATCATTATCTCGAGTGAATTTATGAACTGAGACAAGATGTTTGGAAATTTGTGGGACATGGAGTACATTGGTGAGATCTAAGGTCCGAGCAGTAGAATTTATAGCACTATGACCAACATGAGCTATATGAAAACCTGTGCCATCGCCGACTTGAACGTGATCATTGCCTTGATACTTCTCTCTGAGAGTGAGGCGATCCAGATCACTAGTTATGTGATCAGTTGCCCCAGTATCGACATACCAGTTTGGATCAATCTGGTAGGAAGCAGTCATAGCTGCGTGTGGTGCTGCTGAAGATGAATTCATGTCAACTCCCTGAAAAGAGTGATCGAAACGATGCCAGCACTTTGTAACAGTATGTCCTACTTTGCCGCATAGTTGGCATGTAGGTTTAGTATTGGTGGTGCGGCTTCCACTATTACCGCCGTGATTATGGGAACCGTGATTATGGAAACCACGACCACCACGACCTTGTGAACGACCTCTGCCTCCTTGATATCCACCGCCTCAACCCTGACTTCGATTGACAAAATTTGCAGAAGAGTTAACCTGAAGCTGAATTTCAGACTGCTTCAATTCATACCTGTGCTCAAAACTCATAAGATGAGCATAGACATCATCAATTGTCAGATGATCGGATCTTATGGTGAGAGAGGTCACCAATGAGTCATAATCCGATCCCAGACCAGCCAGAATATAGGAGATAGTCTCGTCTTCACGCAAGTGGCATCCTGATTGCTGCCATGGTGTCAGCCAGATTTTTCATCTGCCTGAAATATTCAGATGCTGATTGATTTCCCTTCTTCAGATTCACCAATTGCATGCGAATTTGAACAATTCGTGCACGTGATCTGGAGACAAACATCCGCTCAAGCGCCTCCCAAGCTTCTCGAGAGGTTGTCAACATCTACTGTTACTAAAAGATTTGGTATTTATTTGGGAAGTGGTTCTAGGGTAAGCGAGGATCGCTGGATCCCGTGACCTAAGGTGAAGGCAAATGTTACAAATCAATGGGAGTGTTGTGGCACTGGACAGATTTGTATAAGGGAATTTGCCACCGGTGAAAATACAAGGACTAGACCCTTATGCTGAGTAAAGAACATAGTGATCGCCCAACCACAAGCGTTGATACGTCAAACCTGGTCTAGTAGCTGCTCAAATTCGATTGAACCTCTATATACGCAAGGCAGAGGCAAAGTGTGAGTCCATACGGAAGGGAGTTGAGAAGAAGTTGGTGCCATTGTTGTTTTTATTATTGATTTGATTATCAGATGTCCACACAATAGTAGGCTGAGATGAGTCAGATGTTGTGGCCTGGACTTATCGAGGAAACCTACTAGGTAGAGGCTATATAAAGAATTGAGCAGTGAACAGCCTTGTTTCCTTTACTCTTTAGCGGTAGTTAAGGAATCTTGTGGGTAAAACAGGGCAGCTTTGCAAAGTCATGACCAATTGTATTCGAATATGCCGTGCTCCCAGTAAATGGAGCTATGTTTAATGGGTGATTCCAACAGTAAAGCATAAGTAGATTTGTAAAGGTTTTGGTAATGTTGGTGATCTGGTAATTGAACCTTGAAAACCCCCCAAAATTTATAGAAAGCTATGATTTTTATGTTTAAAACTTGTTTATAACTAAAGCTGCATCCACCTGAAATAAATAACTTTTCCCCATTACTTGATGTATCCTGCATGTAGTTAATAGTAATCTCCGTGTGACTTGTTGAGTACGGTAGTTGTACTCATACTTGCTAAAAATATTAACAGAAATAGCCAGCAATGAGGAGGCAGATGAAGGCGAAGAAATGGAGCTCTACGAGGTCAAGGATACGTGGAATTAGGGTCGTCCTCCGCTCAGGCGTGCCTTTGGCATTCTTTTGTTTGTAGTGTATTTAAGGGTTGTTTACCCTATTGTAAACTTGGCTTTCATGTCTTTATATTGTAATAAAGTTGGCTTTTATCTTAAGCATGTGTTGGCAATGTTATACACTCGATGGATGTACTCGCAGCTGAACAATCCTGGGCAGTTGCGAGGGTTTCATAATACTCCCAGAAATGGGGGTGTTACAAAATCTTACGATTATTAATAGAAATCCTTTTGCTTGTTATTAATGGATAGGTATTAAGTTAAATCTTGGATGATTGGCTACGCTACCTGCTTTTATTTCCATTTGTTACTGTTTTTTATCTGAATGCTTCATAAGATAGTTGATAGATTGGATGTGCAGTAGTGATCTTATTAGTTTAGTTGCCACTATTGAGAACGGCTTTGCTGATTTAATTGGTTTATCTTCTTTTTGAGCAGATGGTGGACTACAATGTACTAGGAGGTGAGGAGATGAATTTTGACTTGGAATTGTTTTTTAAGTATATGAAAAGCTAGCAAGTTTTCTCATTTACTATTGTTGCTAATGATAGGAAAGTGTAACCGTGGGCTCTCTGTGGTCGATAGCTAAAGCTATTGAAAGGTGCCGATGCTCTAGGTGAGGAGGAGATGTTTCTTGCCTGCACTCTTGGTTGGTACATTGAATGGGTAATGTTTTCTCCATAGTGTTGTTATGAAGAATGGTTGTAAGCAACCAAAATTGTTCCTCTAAGTTTGTTGTTGCCTATGCAGCTTCAAGCTTTCTTTCTTGTGCTTGATGATACCATGGATGACTCCCACACTCGACCTTCCAACCTTGTTGGTTTAGGGTGCCTCAGGTTGGTGAAGCCGAAATTGTCCTATCTGAATACTAAAATGTCTATATATTTATTGAAAAATTACTTCTTTTGTTAAGTAACTTGGTTTGAGTCATAATCTTGGCCAAGAACTTAGTAAATTTCTTGTGCTATTAACTACGAATGAATTTTAGAGAGAAGTTGTGGATAAAGAAGCAGGGTGCATACATAGTTTGATGATTAAACGTTGATGTATGTTGATTTGTAACTGCTGCAATGCGGTGCTTATCTAATGCTCAAACTAGCAAAATGGAGTTGATGTGGTTGGAAGCTTCGAGCCATTTGCTGACTCATCTGAACAAAGCTATTTATTTTTACTTGTTGTAATTATTTTACCGAGTTTCAAATTGTGCGGTACGATTGTTGCACTTAACAAATTATTTCCCCAAGTTTCAAATTATGTGGCACGACAGCATAATCAGATGTGCATCATTGCTGCATTGTCCAAATTTCTTTAACGCTATCTTTACACCATTTTAATGCCTTAATGTGAATGTGCTAATCGTAGTATTCATCTACCTTTTGTAGGACCGAAATGGCAACAGAGGGGGTGGATGATGCCTTTAAAAATCGCTCCGAAGTATCCACAAATTTCTTCTCCAATAGCTATAGTAGCTATGAAGAAGATACATGCTCACTGAAACTGAAACAACAAACTGAAGCAAGACTGACAGCCGAAAACACGACACAAACAGGAACAAATGAAAATAAAAACTACTGAAAACAGCAGCAAGAAAACAGCAGCTGTTCACTAGAGAAGAATACTGTAGCAGAGAAGATTTAAACTGAAAAAGAAGCCTGAAAACAACAGTTGTTGAAGCTCGGCAAGAAACAGCATAAAATCTGAATTTTGGGCCAAGAACTGGAGACTGCAATCTGCAGAGAAACGCCTGACCGAAACTGCTCAAACTGAAAACAGAGAAGACCAGTTCGGTCGAACAGCTATTGAATTGAAAACTGCAAACAGAAGGTACAGAAAATACAGCCGAGAAGAGACAAAAGATAGAGAACAGAGTGCAGATTTGCTGTGCTTTCTCACGGCCATTAAACAGCACTGAATGGGCAACTGAGAAATGAAGCTGCAGACTGAAAAATGATCAGCTCGGCTGAAACTGCTGCCGTCAACAGGAACCAACTTGAGGCTGAAAACAGGGAAGTATTTCATTCGGCAAAGAGTAGTTCCGAGCTGACAACACGAGAAGTAAAAAAACAAACCGAAACAGAGGAAATAAATTAGGGATAGATAACTGAACCTAAAAGGATTGAAGAGGATCAAGTAGCAAGGATTAGCACTGACTGAAGAGAAGGGAAACTGAGCAGCCGAACAGGATTGAACAGTAAATACTATGTTGCCGAGAGAAAACAGCAGAAGCTGCCGGTGGTTCATTTCTCTTCTCAGGTAAACAAATCAATACTTCCATCAAACAGCGAGTTGACCTCAAGAAAAAGGAGACACAGACAAGTGACAATTTCAGCTGAAATAAAGACAAGCAGTGAATAAAAATCATTCATCTGAAGATTGAGCCGAAAATAGAGAATCTGAACCTCTGAGCCGAAAAACTGATTTTCCAACAGAGAATGTGACCAAATTCCAAACTGCACGGGATACTCAAATCCTTTTGATCATAAGCCTTTTGATTACAGTAGGAAATAGGCTTAGATCAAGAAATCACAAAGATAACCCAACTCCTTGCCAAGACATCAAGAAACACACAAATGCTCTGCATCCACAAATAGTAAACCCTAGAATTGAGCAAAACAGAGTAAATTGAGAAGAGCAAATTCTTGAGAGGAAAACTGCAATTGAAATCTTTTGCTCATGGGAAAAGGTGACCAAGGGGTCTAGAAGTGATATCCAGCTCAGAGCAAGGAAGATTTGCAGTCACTCAACAAGAATTCACCTCAAAACCAAAGGTGCCAGAGAGAAGAGCAAAGAGCAGAACTAAAAGCTAAACACAAAAGGAGCAGGAAACCAAATCATCTCAGACACAGAGTTTCTCATATAGATTCAAAGAGATGGGCAATTACATTAATTGAGAGTTTTACAACCATCTCACTACATGATTCCCAACTTGGACATCACACTCTGAGATGCACACATGCACACTCTCCTGGCTCACACACGCAGGAAATGAAAGAACTGGAACTCAAGACCTAAGCTCTCTCTCAACCAGACTCTCCTACATATAGAAAGAGCTCGCACCCCATATGGAAAATCAAGAAGTACAGTCCATCCAAGCAAGGAAATAAGACCAAGTCTCCTCACCAGACCATACACCCAATGAGACAAAAGCACAAACCTTACAACCAAGTTTTGGAGGGAAACAAGCACACCACTCAAAACTCTACTACTGGGTCTTCAACCCGTCAGCCTCAACCGAACCCGTTTCCATTTTGCAGCCTCGCTCATTTTACCGAAATGCCCCTGCCGCACCTTCCTGGAAGCTTCCTGTCCTCGCACGACCACACCCAGCATCCTGACCGTCTGGACCTCAACTCCTCCCTGAGCCTAGTCCCGGTCCTCCTCGCCGTTGCTTGTCGTGTCCACCTCCGGCAGCTCCAGCTCCGGTTCCTCGTCTCCCCGGCTTGCAACCACTTCGAGTCCTCGCCGTCTTCGGCATCTCCCGACTGCTTTGACCCCAGCACTGCCCGTGCCTAGTCCGACCATCCATGCCTCGCCACGACCTAGCTCCGAAGTCCTGCAGCCATCACAGACAAGAAAACATCACACAACACCGCTCGAAACAATATAATCAACATTAGCAAAAGAAGAAGGTACTCAAGCGTGAAATACCCAAATCGACCGATCAAGAAGGAGATTAAGCATCCTAAGCACTCCCGACCACGATCGACCAAGTCCAACCGAACTAGACTGCGCCATGCACCAACTTGGCGCGAACAAACCAAATCAAACTCAAACTTTCCAGAACACAAGTCAATTACTCATCACAAATATGGGGACACCTCCACATGGTCTCTCACTTTTTATGGAGAGGCATAGATAAATTATCATAGCAAAGTGGGGGCGGTGAATCCAGTGAGGGTCTGAAACCTTTCATCTATTTTGATTTTGCTCCACGTAGTCAGTAAAAATCAGTTCTGTCTTTTTTGTTCTCAACTTCTATTTCTTACAAAGCAGTTAGTTTTACTGGGAAGGTTTGATTGAGATAGGCTGTGATCCGCACTTGCTAGAAGATAATTCTTGCATTACTTATTCTTTTACTTTTTTATGTGCAATATCCTAATTATCCAAAGAAGTTTAATCGAGTAACTTTTCATTGGCACATCATTTTGTAATTAAGAAATGATTCTATTGGTTTTATAAATGCATGATCATTTTGCCATCCTTTTATGGCGGGTGTAAAACTACTATACTGAGGTATAACATTTTATAATTACTTTGGAGAAATTTTCCCTTTCATGTTGTTTAGTTCCTCTTGTGCTGAGGAGAGAGAACTATATGTAGTAAGGGATGCAATGAACTCAATGAAAAAGAGCTGGTGACATGCCTTCTCGCAAGCATTTCCGTCAACACCACACCAAGTAAGGTCATATTTTTGTTGGATCTACTCTGTCTTTGGCCCTGCCTGTGCTATCAACATTAGACGATGTTACATCTTATGTGATGCATCTACTTTGTTTCTTGTCTTTTTAGTTCATGGTTGGAGTTCTGTATTATGACTTGTGTGACTGATAAGACAAAACGCAAAACAAAAAGAGAGCAAGCAGGTTCCTCATGGTAAGAAGTCTAACCTTAACAAGATCAATATGTTCTATAGCATGTCCGATAGCACATGTTACTTGATTTTTGTAAATTTTTTGTGCTATGAAATAAAAATGAACACATTTGTTATTATTTTTTCTATATTTGATTGGTATGGAGCTAGAATAAAGTATTGAGCTATAAATGTAACTTATAATTTGGAGGTTCTAACTTAAATTTTTCCTTATGCCTTCTTAAGCAACAGTGTAACAATACAGACTACTTGTTATATGATCATTGTTGGTTTGGTAATTCCGATTGCTCCATCAGTGCGAAAGTTTGGTGGCCGTTGTGATACATATGCATGGCCAATATAGGTGTGCTTCTATAAAATTTCATACAAAATTAGTGTTTCTGTTGTAATGTACGTGCACTATAGTAAAATTAGTGTTTCTGTTGTAATGTACGTGCGCTGCACTAATTAATCTAAATTATCAAGTAATGAATACGGAAGCAAGTACAGGACTCGAAGTCCACAAGAAGAGGTACTCCATTT
The DNA here is from genome assembly GCA_036346575.1 of Dendrocalamus sinicus. Lineage (NCBI taxonomy): Eukaryota > Viridiplantae > Streptophyta > Magnoliopsida > Poales > Poaceae > Dendrocalamus > Dendrocalamus sinicus. Next base: position 3,028,012 of record CM070675.1, read on the forward strand.
GCAGCCATAGTAGTGCCATGTGGCATGCATGTGAGCGGAGACTCATATTTTCCATAGCAGTGCTCACTCCGGGAGGCCTCGCCATGGCCACCGGATCCGCTGCCGCTGGACCCAGATCGAGGAGGATGAAGCGAGGAAGCCCGCCGTCGCCTTGGACTGGATCCGTAGCATCATGTCCCTGTGTACCAAGCGAGGAAGCGAGTAGTATTCGTATCATCGTATGTGGCTTCTAGAGTCTAGACCATGATATGCTAAAGCTACTAATGATACAACATTTGTGGTTCAGTCTCTTCTGTTCTTGATATGTTCAATTAAACTAAAGGAAAACCTTAGCTATATGTATGACCCCATTTGGCCGAACTTTAGGCCCGCTCCGAACAGCTTCAGTTTATGATTTTTTTTTAAACTAGAAGTTATTTGTATTATGTTGGCTTTTAATTTTGGTTTCTGATTTTTCTTGGCTGTTTTGCTTTTGCCTTTTTTTTTCTTTTTCTTTTACATTGTCTATAGAGATATAACAATATTTTCTTTTTTTTATTATTTTATTTTTCTATAATTAAATAATTTAAAAAACTAATAATAGTTATAGTGCAACCCAACCACAATCGTCGTAAGACGGTTGAAGTGGCCTCATAGCTCTCTTTTTTTTTTTGGCGAAAAGTCCATTTAGAAAGAAGCTGGCTACAAAGGAGCTTGGAGCTCAAAAAGTTGGGGCGTTCGTTACGGTTATAGGACATGGACCATGTCTAGATCTTGCTAACTACCTATTTCGTGTTTATTTGTGGGTTTTTTTAGATTACTTTTACGGCGCTATATTTTTCTTGGTACAAAGGGAAGTACTGATCTGAACATACACTTACACGCAAAGGACTGATCTACCATTCACTAATTAAGCCCATAAACACGTGTGCCCCATGTGCTAAGCACCTGTGATGCTGACGATTGAGAGCCAAAAAAAAAATTCAGGCTGCCACGCCAATCATAGTTGCTAAAATCGGACCGGATCGACGGTTCACCTGGGAAAAAACCGAAACTAATGATCGCGTCGGCTCATTTTGCTACAAAGACTGTACATGCGGTCAGGCCAGCCAAACTAAGTGGTTTTTATAGAAAACCGCGAACCGGGCTGTTGTTATTGAACCGAGCGGTTTCTGTCATGAGAGAACCAACAGCCGGAGCTTGTAACTTTGGGCTGGCCCGGCCCAATAGCCTACCACTTTGGTAAAGACTAGGACCCTCTTTGGATATTTTTTATTTTCTAGCGTCCTGGAAAACGTTATTTACAAAACTTAGTTCTCCCATACTGTATTTTACAATTCTGACCTCCTTGGACACCTGCCCCTACCGCTGGGGGAGAGGGCATGACACCTACCCCTGAGGCAGGCACGGTAGGTGGCTACCCCCTGTGCTAGGTGGGGTAGGTCACCTGCCCCCTATGGGGGATGCGATAGGAGGATGTTCTGTACGTGTTCATCCTACCGATTTTCGCACAGTTCGTCTTTGCACATCATTTTCGTGCAACCCGATCATGGCAAACCGATCTAGAATCTAGATATTTATTCTACCAGATTATCAAGATGAATAATCATGCGAACGAATCGTAGATTAATTTGTGATTATCGCAATCAGTCTACTGAACAGAGAACAATAGATCTAATCATGGCATTGCAAACGAATAGAATATCAATCTAGATTGATTTTTGGGATTGCAATGCATAGTAGATTGGTTGAGGCTTGCATACTGTTGTGGCTACTGGCCAAACAGTAAACTAGGAGAGTAGTGAAGTGATTGTGATGGATGAATTATGCTTGCCCCTGCTCCATTCTAATGCGCATATATATACCTCCATAAAATATGATTACAATACTGCCCTTACAGTCATGCACCCCCTGGAGGGGCATATATGTCATTGCACATATCTCCCTGGGCCCTATAACCACCAAACAAGTCGGATGGGCTCAAGTGGAGGCCATCCCTACTGCAGGAGCCTCTCATAGTAAAGGGCTTCTCACGGCCCGAAACCATGCTGCCGAGCCCTTTGGCCCCCTCTATCCATGTGGCCTATGGTTCAATTCTTTGTGGGCCTTATGGCCTACAGGCATCCTGAAGCTTGACTGGAGTCGTAGAGCCTTTTCGTGCGTAGTAGGACACATGGTTGTGGGTAGTTGGCGCGTCGTGCACTGCCGATTGAAGTCTGACCATGGTTGTGCGGGCGTTTTTGACGTTGTGGGATGTGTGGCCATATATGGTTGGCGCGTCGTGTGCTGCCAATTTTCGCCTATTGCGTTTTCCATGTATGGAGAAGTCGAACATGCTTTAAAGCCATGGTGGTTGTCACATCACTGTTCCCTGTGCTTGACCTGCTGTGATAGTAGTGCTTTTTCACCACTGCTTCAGCACACGCTGTTGCCATATACGCCAGTCGTTGCCGCCGTCCACCGCTGCCATATCTCTCGCTTTCGCTGGCCCCGATCGATACACCGTGTCATGAGCAACCCAACCGGAGCATGCGCTCATTTGCCGCCGGTAGTCACGCCTAGGACTATAGCAGAATGGCCCGTGGTGATGACCGTTCTCGCCGGCCAAGCGACAGTGTGTCCTCGAGTCGCAGCGGCTCTTCTAACCATCGTGGGTTGTCGATCACTAAGGTGGAGTATGAGTTGGTTGGGCACGACCCATTGACGGCGAACAAATGGTAGAATGCGACGAGGAAGCTCAACGGCTTGTGCACGAATCTGCTGAGGTAGAGCCTAGCGACCAAGGACACTATCCGATTGCTGGTTTGAGAAGAGAATCTCTCAGACCGCGATGCAATCCGGCTATCCTCCGCTGATGAGACGGAGCCCCACCCCACGGAGTCACAAACGGTGGTCTTCGTCGCCTACTTGGAGGCTGGGCTCCTGTTCCCCTCCGTAATGTTTGTCGGTGAGGTTCTAAGGTTATACGGGCTCGAGCTGCCACAGCTAACTTTGAATGCCATCGTTCGGCTAGCTGTGCACTGTTGGGCTTCGCGAATAGAGACGGTGTGGCCTAGTCATCTTTGTTCATGTTTCTTCACGACGCGCAGTGCCAGTCGAAGAAGCTGGATGGACAGGAGTATTCCAACTTCGAGAGTGTGAACTTCGTGCAGCGTTCCGCATGCACCAAGTTGTTTCCGGCGAACGTGACCCGTATGAAGTGGGAGTCCAACTAGATGCGACGGTGGTTCTACCACCACGTGGAGAGCGGCAGCAGCTTGAGGTGGTCGGGGCGCCTGATGGACTTCATTACCTCCCCATTGGTGACCCTCGACTGCGACGACGAACACCGGGCGCGGAGGTTGTTGAGCATCGCTCTCGGGTTCAACATACGGGACCTCACAGAGGAATACTGCATGTATGGCATGGCTCTGCTTGCGCTCATGTGGCATGTGCAGTCTGGCCCCACCCGTGACGACGACATTCGCCCCACAATCACGTCATTAGTGAGGCCTGCCGATCCGAGTAAGTCTTCGACCATGAGCTCTGCTTTTAAACTACTGGCAGGGCTCACGCTCGAAGATGCAGAGGGTGCGGCGGCCGTTTTCCTTGGGCCGTATGTGGCCAAGGAGCATAGTCTTGGGCGCTATCACCTCTCAAAGTCCACAACTTGCTCTCTGTCGTCCCCACAGACGGCGCCAACTATTGTGGCTATTAGCCAAACAGTAAACTAGAAAAGTAGTGGAGTGGTTGTGATGGATAAATTATGTTTGCCCCTTCTCTATGTTCAAGGCGCATATATATACCTTCATAAAATATGATTACAATACTGCCCTTACAGTCATGCACCCCTTGGAGGGGTATATATGTCATTACATATATCTCTTTGGGTCCTATAACTCTCAAACAGGCCGGATGGCTCAGGTAGGGGCCATCCCTACTACACATACATTACAACTTGTAGAGCGATTCGTGCTGATAACGTATTAAGAAATAATAATAATCTACAATATAATCCATGCAACCAATCAATAGAGAATAATTAAGAGAAAACACTAGGAAAAACGAAGTCTTTATTATCTCTAGATTTATTGCTCCTTATATATAGATTTATCTATTTAAGAATCACTCAAAAATAATTTCGATATTTGATCACAAACACAACCTAAAGAGCTGCGTAATAGATAGAAATGAGACGACGCCAATCAGAGAGAGGTCAAACCAGGCAAGCAAGCCAGCTGCGAACCAGCAACGGGGATCGAGACTCGAGAGGCGCAGAAATCCATTCATTAATCAAACATTTTTTGCCCCAATTATTTACTGGCCACTGGCTAAACTAAACGATCCCGTCTCGATCTTGAACATGGATTCGAGCGCTGCTTCCATTAATTTGACCAGCTCACCAACCCACCCTCACCTAGTCTCCATTTCTTGGTTGCTTCCTCCCCCTTCCTCCTCCTCGAGTCTCTCCATCCCCCAGTTCTTGGCGAGGAAACAAAGCGTGTCGATGCGCGCCGCCCCCTGCTCCTTCTCCCATGGTATGTGATTAGTAACTTGTAGATTTTGTAGGTTTGCTGGTTTTCGGCAAGAAGCATCTTGCTATTTTTTTTAGATTTCTTGAATATTATGGTTGGAAAGGTTGGTGTTTTCTCCTCTTTTTTGGTATCTTGGGAGGACAGGGGTGTTCATGATATCAAAAGTCATAGTGTTCTTGGATCAAAGGAGATGGCTTTAGGACTAAGACTGTTTCCCCTTTCGTTCTTGCGGTGATTTCATCAAGGTTTTCCATCAATTTCTGAGTTTTTTGGGCTATTATGAACTAAAGATGGCGCCTTTCTGTAAAGATTAGCCTATTTTTTTTATCAGCTCACTGTATTAGTCTCTACATATATATTTCTATATACTAGAAGTAGAAAATTTTCCTTTGTATATGTAGTAATCCATGGTAAAGTACAGTTTGTACCCAAATGTTGCGATGTTTAATAAGCATTGACCACTGTAATTGTGTTGCTATGTTGTTTTTGTAGAATAGTATGACTTGTATTTTTAGTATGATCTTTGTTTCGATGACATTCTGGCGAATTTGTGTGATGAAATACCCTAGCCGATTTTGGTTTCAATAATAATTGGAACTGGGGTCCTCCTTGGCCCTGTTCTTCGAAACAAAATTTTAGTGCGATCAAATTTTATGTCGCGAGAAACAAAGGTGTATATTTGTTTTAGTTTTTCTTTTATCTGGGGTTTGAATCATTCATTTAAATTACACTTGAGAAAATTGACTATCAGTACCATCATTAGATCCTTTGGTGGTTTATGAGCTTTCGGAAGCTTAGCATAGTTTGTGCAGTGAACTTACTGATTGGATTGCTTCTAGAGAAAAGAAAAAAAATTTCTCTTCATTTGTAAGGTTAACATGGTTTGTCCTCTAAAAAAAGGGTTTGTGTAGTAAAATTTTCGGATGTTTCATTAGTTTTTGAAGCTTAGAGAAGTTTGCATTACTTTGAAATCTCCTGGATTCTGTATTCATCAATCAACTAATGCCTTATTTTTTGATCCACTTAAATATGTGTAAAGAAATGTTCACATCTCCTGGTTCTGATGCCGTCTGGCTTCAATACTTCAACAGACTAGATTCTCCTGATTTCGAAGACGAGTTTCTTTAGAAGTTGACAATGGATCGCAACCAGAATCCCATCCGTGAGCAATCTGCAAATCTCAGTTCCAATCCTCTCTACTACCAGCATAGTTCAGAGAATCCTCCCCTTGGCATGGGAATCCAGCAGCCATTTCCGCCATTCACCATTCACCCACCAACATCCCCACACATGGATTGGAACCCGGGTATGATGCTTGATAACCTCATCTTTATCGAGGAGAAGATCCGGCAAGTAAAGGATGTTATCCGTTCAATGATCAGCAATGGTGGCCAGTTCTCGGCTCAACCAGGGGAACTCGCGCAGCAGCAACAGCTGGTCAATGCAGACCTGACATGCCTCATAATTCAACTCATCTCTACTGCCGGGAGCCTTCTCCCATCATTGAAGAACTCGTCCTTTTTGAGCCACCCCCCTGCTGAGCAGATGACTAATCTTGTTGGCTCAAGCTCAAGCCTGGTTCCTAATGCAACCGTTTCTGAAGATAACGAGGGAATGGGTAGCCCAGACTATGAGGAGCTTTTCAAGGGATTGACTGATGGCGCTGTGGAAGGTGCTGACATTGACAATGTTCTTGTTGAGGAGCAGGATACAAAGGACGGTGATGAATGTGGTGACACTGGCATGGATGGAGAGAGCCTACCACCGGGCTCGTATGAACTTCTGCAGCTGGAGAAGGATGAGATATTGGCTCCGCACACACACTTCTGTTCCATCTGTGGCAAGGGTTTCAAGAGGGATGCAAACCTACGGATGCACATGAGAGGGCATGGCGATGAGTATAAGAGCCCTGCTGCACTCGCCAGACCACCTAGAGATGCAAGCACAGAGCATGCCCTGGTGAAGAGGTACTCATGCCCGTTTGTTGGTTGCAAGCGGAACAAGATGCACAAGAACTTCCAGCCCCTCAAGACGATCCTGTGTGTGAAGAATCACTACAAACGGAGCCACTGTGAGAAGAGCTACACCTGCAGCCGGTGCCACACCAAGAAGTTCTCTGTCATGGCTGATCTCAAGACACATGAGAAGCATTGCGGCCGGGACAAGTGGTTGTGCTCCTGTGGGACAAGCTTTTCAAGGAAAGATAAGCTGTTCGCGCATGTGGCGCTGTTCCAAGGCCACACACCGGCATTGACGACAGAGGAGCTTAAGGGTTCAGACCAGGTGGGTCGTACAGGAAGCCATCAAGAACCAGCAAAAGTTGCAAGCTCCATGGGTAGCATTATGTGGGGTAACTCCTCAGGCAATGACGATGCGCTAGATGTCAAAGGGCTTGACAGCTGCAGCGACGACTTCCTTTCTACAGCAAACTTTGGTTCCTTCAATTTCAGTTTTGGGCCATTTGATGGATTCCCAGGAGATCCTTCCGAGGGTTCATTTGCTGTGTTGCCGTCGGAGCACTACCGAAGTGTTCATAAGAACGGGGAGAACTAAATCGCAGATCATCTTGGCCTGCATAGTTTCAGATGCATCGGTCCTGATCTCGTAGCAATGCTTCTGTTTGTTTGTAGAATAATACATCACCTTTGTTCTTCGTGACATTGTAACTGACCATGTCACTGACCAGGATGTTCTTCGTGAACCTTGTTTTATCTTATGTAATAGTACACTGCTATTTCCAGTTCATTGAGTTTTTTTGTTGTGATTCTACCTGCGCATTGTGTGAGGTAGCAGCTAGTGGTGATGAACTGGGCATCTCCAATTCGTCAGTTATAATTTGCAGCTGGTGCTCGAAGTTGTTGCGAACTTCCTACCTTTTTCTGGATGACATGAAAAGAAAGTCAGAGCATACCTTTATGCTGCATTGTTGCTGGGGGTGTCATGCTGCTACTGCTCGGCATGAAGCATCTAAGGCTACAGTTCGAAAAAAAAGGACAGGTTATTGCACATGCTGATGCTGAGACGATACGCAGTTGTTGCTATTGTCTGTTGATGCACATATTTTTTCCATTTTTTCTATAACCTCCTGCAAATCATTTGACCTCCTCTTGGGAATCAGATACTTATAAAAAGTCAAGAATTGAGGATAGCCATGCGCTGGCTTGTCATGCATACCACGGAGCACATGCGATTTGATCTTATACAGCAGTTCTGAACTGGAGTGTACTACGGTCCGTCTGATCATTTTATTATGAGTTCTTGCAGGGAGGAACGGGGGCGTGAGGTGCGGTCTTTTTTCCGTATTGCCGTCTAAAATCCTTTTTTTTATAAATAGTTTTTCTATAATATTTAGCTTTTAAATATAGTGTTTTCTTAAACGGTGTCTACTAGTTGATTTTAGTAGACACTATACTGATTTTATTTGTATTGATCAAAATTATATACGAGTCTCTCTCTACAAACTTCTCTACAAGCTATTGCTATTCATAAGACAAATCTAAAAACCAACAGCAAAAACTACTAATCAACGCCCCCGCAATCATATGATCGACTTCCCCCTCCTCAGGCGGCCATGGTAATCGCACAACAAGTTACGATGCCCGGGAACGCGGCCGCTCGTCTCCCATGGCGGCGGCGGGTTGCAGCGCTTGCTGTCCTGGGCTCTGGCTTTGACATGGAAGAGTAGTGCCGTGCGGTTTCCGCCTTCACGGGAGAACGCACGTACTCACCCCCGCAGATCTCTCCTACGGCCATCCTGTTTTGAAGACGAGCTTTTTTACATGGTGTGCATCATATACTACTGAGTACTTATCGAAATTTTGTGTTGTTTTGCCCCCTGTGGCATTTTTTTTACAAATGTGACTTCGGTGCTTTTTTATTTTTTTTGCGAATGTAGCCCCTTCTCTACTGCAGATGATCTGGCGGCTGACGCATGGGTGGTTCCGCGCCTCCAGAGCACGGAAGGTGGGCATGAGCGCGGAATTCCTGGTGAGCGCAGGAGTTCATCCTCAGGTGCAGGGTTGGCGGGACTCATGGAGATCATGCAGCTCCGGACCGCGAGAAGTCTTTCCATGCCCCCAGCGTGGAACGCGCGTGCGTGGCCCCGTCCGACTTGGCTTTTCGCAAGTGCGTGGCTGCTTGTTGCACTCCCGCACCGCGGAAGGGATGTGCTGCGCATGTGGGGCCCACCCTACTTGGCTATTCACGTGCCCATGGCTGCTTTTCGTGCTCCCACACCGCGGAAGGGACACGCTGTTAGGCACGGAGCTGGGCGAGTGGAGCGCGGCAGCCATGTGCCAGCCTAAGCTAAGCTGGGCACCATGCGTGTTCGTGTTGGCCGAGCGTGTGGCCTCACGCTCGGCCAAGGAAAGGCCATGCGCCGCCCTATCCGTGGGCGCACGTCGCTGGCCCCTTGTACACAGTGCCTTGGCCGAGCGCAATAAAACGAACCTAGGTAGGTTGACCGTTGACGCTTTCATTCCAGAGGTGATTTCTTTTGTCGTGCAAGAGACTCAAAGAGGCCGAGGGAGAAAGAGAAGAGGCAGTCAAGATTTCGTTGGTTTGGTTTGGAATTTGAAGTTTACACTATTACGAAAGTTGTACATCGGCTTGTGAGCATAAAGAAGAGGTAATTTTCATGCACATGCAATTACAGGTATAGCAATGTGATTAGCATCTAATTAGGTAAATAGTACATTGTTAGTACGGAAAAGTAGTACTTGTGCTTATCACATCAGAAGTTAGAGCATGATTAATCTAGTATTACCTAAATAAAGCTACATGAAATATGAACCCACTAGCTCCAGCATATGAGCACCATCTCGCATATATAGACTTAGTAGGACTAAAACTGAGTATGTGAGGTGTGATTTCAATGGTGCTAGGGCAGGATGTATGGCATAGAGTTTTAACATTGTAGGTTTTATTTCAAGGCGCTCATCTCTTTGATCTTGAGAAGGTTTCATTCCTAGTCTATCCCAACTTATTTGGGACAAAAGACTTTATTGTTGTTGTTGTAGCTCCGGCATCTGTATTACCTAAATAAAGTTACATGAAACCTTTCTCAATATATATGGTGCATGCATAAGGTTAGTTGAGACATGATTCCATGCTAGCTAGCTCTAGCTCGAAAGAAAAATAAAGCGACCTAAGCATGCATGCATGGTTAATAATGGTTTGGGTAAATCAAGTAATCCAAATAATGTCAATAAAATAATTTTGTAATATATATGGTACTAAAGGACAGGGTGTTACATACTTAATTAACCTTTCTCAATATATATGGTGTGTGCATACAGTTAGTTGAGACATGATTCCATGCTAGCTAGCTCCAGGTCAAAAGAAAAATAAAGAGACCTAGGCCTGTATGAATGGTTAATAATAGTTTGGGTAAATAAAATAATCCAAATAATGTTAATAAAATATTTATCTATATTTTGATAATATAATTATATTTTAATTGCACTAGGGTTTTACCTTGGAGTTGGAGAAAAATAGTAGTCATACGATCAGATGAGCACAAATGTTACCATGAAGCCAATTTTTTTAACCAAACCTTTATATGCATAGAACCTAGGTATTTATTAACCTTACTTAGCATATGTAGTGCATGCGTATAGTTAGCTGATACATGATTCCATGGTTGCTAGCTCTAGTTGTAAAGACAATTAAAGATACCTTGGCCTACATGCATGATTAATAATGGTTTAGGTAAATCAAATAATCCAAATAATGTAAACAAAATATTTATCCATATTTTTGAAAATATATTTATATTTATATTGCACTAGGGTTACTTTTACTTTGGAGTTGTAGAAAAACAGTAGTCATATGATCAGATGAGCACAAATGTTATCATGAAGCCAATTTTTTCACCAAACCTTCATATGCGATGTATAACCTAGGTAGTTATTAAACTTAGTATATGTGGTGCGTGCATACGGTTAGCTGAGATATGATTCCATAGTTGCTAGCTCCAGCTATAAAGAAAATTAAAGATACCTAGGTATGCATGCATGGTTAATAATGGTTTGGGTAAATCAAATAATCCAAATAGTGTCAATAAAATATTTATCTGTATTTATTAAAAATATATTTATATTTAAATTACACTAGGGTTATTTTTACCTTGGAGTGGAGAAAAATAGTAGTCATACGATCAAATGAGTGCAAATGTTATCATGAAACCAGTTTTTTATCCAAACCTTTATATGCGTATAACCTAGGTAGTTATTAACTAGAGCCACACTTCTAAATTTATATTAGGTGCTAACGCATTTCATGAATATAAATCCGCATGACATACGATAGGAGCTGTTGTATGATACGATCGTTGCATGTTGTGTACGCACCAGTTTCAGGTACATCATGCCGGACATTCAAGATTTGTTCATGTTCTATAGGGATTGTCTCATACACGACGGACTGTATGGTGCAGACCTATCAAATTATGATTGGACCGTGATCTAGGCGTTGGGTCTAAAGGACATGAGCCTCTTGGAGCTTAGGAGGTGTGTCTGTTCCACGTTTGATCGCGCCACTGCAAGGAAGAAGCTATGCATCGAGGCGTTGTATGCCTCAGTGGTGGGTGTTATAGGGGAGACTTTTTGGCAACTTGTGAAGGTGACAAGTCATGCGTCATGGGATAATTACATAGCGGTTGTGTGCAGACCTCCTACTGCAATATATGTGAGATTGATGGTATATGTTCAGTTTGTGGAGCGGATGTAATCATCCAGTATATGTGGTTTTGGTGGAGGTGGCGAAGATGAAGTGCCTGGGTTGGTCTCTGGCGGTGATGTAAACGCTGGTGTTGGTGCAGATGCGGGTGAAGCAGTGGGCGGCGGAGACATAAAGAGGCGAGTGGAGAACTTCGAGCCGAACAAAGACGTAGAGAGATGGTGGGCAGCCGTATTGGTAGCCACGAGTTCCTTGCCGACCATGTGGGAGCAACGGAAAGCGAGGAGGAGGAGAATGTGCAAACAACTAGTTCTAAAGCTGAGGAAGATGAAGAAGCTACTATGGGAGGTGTACTAGGTGATGTGGTGACCACGGACATTGTTTATGTCTCCTCTAGATTGGACGACATCGCAGCGACTTCTCTAGTTTTTCCATAGCCAGAGGGGGCACAATGGGGCTTCAATGAAGACACTCCACTCTTAGGGCAGCGCTTCCCTAACAAGAGTGCTACCCAACAGGCCATTGCCAGATATGCCGTTACCATCAGCCAGGCGAATCGAGTGTGTAGGTCCAACCCTGACACCTATATCATCAAATGTGTAGACGAATCTTGCCCTGGCAAGGTCCGTGTGCAGTAGTCAAAGGACGTGGCCGTGGACTTTTGGATAACGGTGCTAAAGGATTACACATACGAGATTGCTGAGCCACTTCACAGGCACTACAACGTGACATCCTCATATGTTGTGAGCCTGATCAGCCACCTAGTCATCGCAGATATTTCCATTTTGCCAAAGCTTCTATTGGTAGATGTTGTCAACATGGTGGGCCTCCCAATTAGCTATAGCAAGGTACAGTGGGCTAAACGAAAGGTCATGCATCATATGTACAGCACATACAAAGAGGCTTATGACCTATTCCCAAGATTGTTCCATCAAATTGTATAATCAAATCCTGACACATACATTAACAAGCTGGAGCGGGTGCATCCTAGAAGGGGCTGAACTGCTTCATTCTTAACATAGTCTTTTGGGTCTTCCATCAAGCAATAGAAGGGTTCGAGTACTACCATCCCATATTGATGATGAACGACATCTTCCTACCTGGCAAGTACAAGGGCAATATCCTCACCGTGGTTGTGGCCCATGTGAATGACCAGTTACTCCCTGTGGCCTTCACAATTATGGAGAATGAGAACACAGATAGCTAGCTATGGTTCCTGACAAATTTGAAGCAAGCGGTGGTTCAAGAGCGGCCAAATGTGTGTGTCATCTCGGACCACAACGCTAGGTTGTTGTCCACGTTGAGCATGATGCAGAACAGGACACAACAACCATTCTAGTGGAATGACATGAGGAGCCATTGGTGTATGAGGCATGTCGCGGCCAACTTCCACATAGGGTTTTGAAGCAAGGACCTGATGAAAATCTTCAAGAAGCTATGCATGCAAAACCAAAGATAGAAGTTTGAGGCCATGTGGAGATAGTTTGACAAGGAGACCGGCAAGCATGCAAGGCATTCAGACGATGCCGAACAAGGGGCAGCCGTGGAAGGGTCCACGTAAGTTGGGAAGTTCACGTAGTGGGTGAACTCACATGCACCCGACTTGGATAAATGGTCTCTACTCCATGACATCAGTGGTGCAAGGTATGGAATCATGGTTGTGGTTGTTGTTCCAATGACCATAGGTTCCCTGCACCAAACCCTTTTGCATTGCAAGGAGTCCCTGAAGCCATCCCAACTCCTAATCTCACCCCATTTGAACTTTTACGCCGACACCGTTGTTGGCCGAAGTTTCACCACCACTCAGCATCGTCACGCCAACACCTGTGTCCATTCCTTTGCCACAATGACCACCGTTAGATTCTCCATGCTCACCTCTTTCCATCCCTAGGCTCGGCCATGCTACTCTACCGCTGCCTGGCCACCGGCAAGCTCAGAAATGTGTTCGCCATGGCCATCCTCACCGCCCTGCCTCCTGTGTATTGACCCTTGGTGATTAGTGCTAATGAAAATAGTTAGGACTAGATTAAGTTATTTAATCTCATTTAAGTCTACTGAGTCATCGACATATGGGCCCAATTAGGTTCAATAGGTAGATTTGTATTTAAACCTTTTTAAGCATTGTGTCACTTACATGTAGGGTCGACCCACCTAACAGTCCTTTTTTTTGCAAAAATAATAAAATTCTGACCAGTAGGCCCTACCTGTCAGCCACACAATTTATTTTCCCATTTTTCCAATAGAAATTGAAATAAAAAATATGCACAGTGCTTTCTCTATCATATTCTAGGATTTTCTCTCTCAGCAAAACTTCGATCGCTCATAACTTTTGCGTACGAACTCCAAATCGAGTGAAATTTGTTTCTAAATTTTTCTAAAATCATGAAAACTCATGATCTACAAAAATATTTGATTTTTTCTCTCTGTTTGGGTGTATTTGGTATTTATCTGTATTATTTAGCTTTATATAATAGATATCAGCATTTCGTAAATGCTTTGGGATTGATCCAGAGCAAGAAACAAGTATTCAACAGCAATACAAGCACCCCCATTTGACTATATTGATCATATATTTTCACTGTTATGTATGTTGTGCTTCTAAATTATTATGCATGCATGTATTTTTAAAATCGCAATGTTGTTAAGGTTGACAGTAATGCCCAATTGTTGCATTGTTCCTAGCTTGATAAATTCCCATACTCACTGCTATCAGCGTAGTATTACTATCCACTAGTGTACTTAATTGTGGAATTTGTAGATGAAGCTAAAAAGTTGACGCTTAGCTACACTAACATTTGTTGTGCTGGATTGAAAATTGATCAAAATATTGAAAAAAGGGAAACACAAGTAAATGGGTCCACAAGTGGTTCCTTTGTTATTTTGGTTAACAAATAAAATTAAAATCATGTTTTAGACTTGGGCCAATGGTTGTAGAGAATGATGTAGTTGCACGAGACTTTGGATTGTGGTAGCCTCATCCAGGTCATTAAGGGCATATCTATTGTGTCATAGACCCAAGTAAATTTGTACAACCACACGTGCCTTATATGAGGAGGTTCTAGAATAATAAGTTATTGTGTCCTAGCAACCAAACCGCATGTTGTAGTTGTTAGGTCAACGGGCTAGTGCAGCCATGGTAGAGAATCCTCATGTCGAAAAAGTTGAAAAACAACATGCACACTTGAAGGGTAATCAGATAATAAAATTGAAACAATCAGGCACTCTGAGGTGTTGAAGTCAGGGCATTTCTGGCCCCCGCAGCAACGAAATACCAAAACTAGTCATCTTTCCCGTGAAATCCCTATTTTGGCCCCTTGGTGTGCCCCTCAACCGCACAAGCCCCCTGGCGCACCTCCCTACTACGCCATCCCACGTGGCGCGCTCCTATACCACACAAGGCACCTTGGTGGTGCCTTGTGCGGCCCTCTCCCGCGCAATCTGCTGGCTGACCAATTTCTATTAAAATTTTTTTGTGAAAAAGAATATCTACCAAATTAAATTTTGAATTACTTAAATAACAAAAGGAGAAATTGATACAAGATTAAACCACATAAAAATATAATTGCTATTTCTATATAAGATGAGAGCACATAATATATATATATATATATATATATATATATATATATATATATATATATATATATATATATATATATATATATATATATATATATATATATATATATAAATTCATAGTGCACCTGCCATCGCAACCGGATGGCGTAGGTGATTCTTAAAGAAGGTGAATCTAGCGGGGGTGTTGTGCATCTCGGAGGTCATAGTGCAAGGCCTCGTCAGAGGAGGGGTGGCAGACGACTCCGCGTAGGGGTATGGCGGAGGGCCAAAAATAGTATTGAGCCAGTCATTTGCAAATGGATCAATTTCCTGCACAGATGGTACAGGTGCGTTAGGGTAGACGTTATGACGTTTACAGCACGTAGTACTATTGGAAGGCATGTACTTAAGGAGTGTGAAGTGTAGACGACAAACCCTATCCTTGATGATTGAACTGTTCTATCTAGACTTTCGGATTTTGTGCGATGTGTTAGTGCGGCGCATTGTGGACATATGTTATGTTATGTAGTTACAGCGTACTGGTGTATGTGGCTGTGCGGACGACGATCTCTGGCGCAATCACTGCTGTAGTGCTGCACAGTGTATCCTTGGTATATCTGGGTGAACCGGGCGTCGCCCTCATGCAAGTCGGACGGAGCCCCATGTGCAAACGTCGGCAACGTGTCATCACGATGAGAGAAGGGTTAGGATCGCTGTCTGTACTTGGTTCCCGTCGGCTCGGCGAGGAAGTCTATTCGCACATCTCCCTCCATAATGAAGATGGCTGTAGCAAAGTGCTGGCCCTGTCAAATGCTACCCCCTATCAAATGATGCAAGAAGACACGATAGTGAGAGGTACGTTTATGATGGAATGCACAAACAAAAATAGAGGACAACATCTACGAACTCCCGTATCGCTAGCCCGAAGCGAACGGAGGAGGAACAGCCGTGGGTAGGATGACTGCTGGAGTGCGATAGATGTGTGGATGGAGGTGTGGACGGTGATGCGGAGGGAGGTGCGGAGGGTGGTGGGGGTGGAGGCTATCCTCAATGTTCACATCGTGGCACGGCAACATCGCTGTGTCGACCATAACTGATATACCATTTTCCCGCCCTCACGTGGTTGTGAGGCATCACACAAGCCTTGATATGTGGTGCAAAGCACCAGAGCCTCTAACTGTACCATGGCACCTTGTTGGGCCACGTGTCCACCAACGACTCAGCCAGATAGATGTATCTAGGGTACACATGGTCTCTCCTGGTCATATGAAATAGCACCCACTCAAATAGAAATAATAAGTACATGAGGTAGTGCATGCGCACCACCTGATGGGTCGCGTCCACCGAGCACGTCATGTATCGCCATAGCCACTCATGTGGAACCTCCCATGATCTCTCGGGGATTAGGTAATTGAATTGTTCCGCCATTCGTATATTTCAGTCTGGTCACCTAGGAGGGGGCACTACTGCAGGACCAGGCAGCGGTAGACCTGTGAGCATAGCAACTTTCTCGAGAGTAACGGTCATCTCCCCCTAGTGAACGTGGAATGTGTGGGTCTCCGAACGCTAACGGTTCACGAGCGTCGACAATAGTGCCACGTCCAACTGGAACGCATGTAGTGTGTCCAACATGCGAGCAAAGCGTAGGAGCCCCGTCTGTCACAGTAGTGAGATGTACCGCTAGTCGAGAGGCCAATGCTCTTTGAGGGTCCTGAGGATGAAGGCTAGAGGGGGCCAACCCGTATGCCCACGCAAGACAGCAGTGTCGGGCATCCTAGAGTGGGTCAAGCAGCTCGTACGTGGGGTCAACTGAAGGTTGCGCCATGTCCAGTCGAAAGTATAACATAAAGTTAGTCTAAACTGAAAATGTGACATACAAAAACAAATTACATGAAAAACATATGACAAATTAAAAGTAAAAGTCAACACACCACTATGCACTAATGTTAGCCATTAAATATTGCTGATAACTAGAAGCAATTGTCACGCGCATAAAAATTAGGCTTACAACATAAATCAGATTAGTGTATGTATATATATGCGTGCATATGTACCCATATATAGGTTTATATATCTTTAAATTAGTTTTAGAAATAATTTGTATGAGGAGCAATGCAATAAAAAGATTTTTAACGTACATAACCTGGCATATAGTGAACTATATGTAGGCTATCTACCAGATGTCATAATTTAAAGTATTTTTTTCCATTTCTAATAGTCACATGTAAATGCAAAATACCTGCTCTTAATGCTCCCAGGTCAATCTCCAACTTTTGCAACACCACAAACTTCAAATTACAAATCATGAATGACTAAAAATTTCCTGTGATTTCACTTCACAGCCTTCGTTTCTCTCTGCCTCTCTTCATGTTTGAAGGTTTCAAATGAGACTGTGAACTACAAGCAATGGGCCATTTTATGGCTAAGCAGCATGTGGACAGGGGCAACATGCAACCAGCGGGGAATCCACTGAGGGGCAGGCACCCGAGACCTGGTGAGTGGCAGGTGTCAGCTAGGAAGCTGGCCACAGTGTGGGCGACAGCACGTGGCCAGCTGGTGGCACGGTGGGGGACAACGCCAGCCACGACGCGCGGTCAGGGAGTGCGCCAGCAAATTCCACGTGGGGCCGCTAGGGCTTCTTGCACAGTTCGGGGGAGCACCACGTGGGATGGCACGGTGGGGAGGCACGCCAGGGGCTTGCGTGGTCTAGGGTCAAAAATGGCATTCCGCGGGAAGGTGGGCCAGTTCTGGTATTTCGCTGCCACGGGGCCAGAAATGTGTTCGCTTCTGGCTTTAGTTTCCTTGTGCCTAGGAATTTTGTTTTCTTGAAAGCACCTTTAAAATGTCACAATTTTGTTCTTGCTCCAAAATTGTGAACGTTAGTGTTCTTGCTATATATAGATTGTTAGATAAATGGAAAGCAAGACAGAAAATACAAAATACTAGAAAATTGGCCATGTTTAGGGATGTAATCTCTGTTATGGAGCATGCCATTGGGTTATGCCAAGGATGGGCTCTATGAAAAAGTTTTTAGATTTAGATATTTGGTTAGTTGAGCTGTTTAGGTCATTCTGAGTATACATTTGGCAGTATATGATATTAGAAATAGATTATATAGTCAGGTAGAAACAAATTTATATTCCTTTGAGTAAGAATATAAAACTGAAACATAATATTTACTTATAAGTTTTGTTTTCCATTGAAACACACGGACATAGGACTAGTAATTAAAATAATTTTGAATCAAGCCAACGAACCTCGTGAACAGGCTTTTTTTCACCCCTACATGTGGTGCACCCAAGGTAAATAGGTAACTTCCTATAACTTGGAAAAATGAACATCAGGGAAAATACAAAAATGGTATTGAAATGGCATCGTGCCAATCCAGAAATCTTTTAAGTGGTATTTTATGAAGAATTTTTTTTTGAAGCAAAACAGTTGGAAAGGATCCTACTGAGAAAGATAAAATTAAAGCAGCAAACAATGTTTACAGACGATATTTACAAAATAGGAAAAACAAAAAGAAGAAAGGGAAAAAAAATCAGTCCATTATTGAACCAATCCATAATGAATGGTATTTTATGAAGAAAAATTTTGGAGTGGTATTATAGTAACTGGCAATTTTCCGAGCGGTATATGTGAATTATCCCAACGAAAAAACAACCGATTCCCTTCGTGCTAACATGTTTGATCAACTGGTCCTGTTTATAGACAGCAAAACTTGACATTGTTTGAATACCATTATTATTAAAATTCCAAAACTAGGCTGCATTTGTAGTTGTAACCATGCTAAACAGATTCAATTGCCAGCACAATCCAATGAAAAGCACCATTTGACATGCAAATATGCAAACTGTGATGCATTCTCATGTCCATTTCATTATCGTGAGTCATGACAGAAGAGTAACGGTAGTCAGCTTTCCGTGATAAAATGGCAATTATTTACTTAGTGTTTCTATTACTTAAAAACTGTACACTTAGGTTGTTTAGTTTAGTTTTGGCTTTATTAGACCTACCAATTTATATTATTTGGTTGGTCTAGATGTTTACTATTGAATTTACAGACGTTACTGTTGAATTGAGGTCTTTTGAGTTCCATTGAGCTAAAATTGGTTGAATAGGTTGGCCGACTACAGTTAAAATGTTGTGTTGGAGCATTTGTTTGGTGATAAGGAGTTGCACTTTGTTACATGTCTAATCTAGTTTGGACATTAAATAACGTAAGTAATACTAAATATTTTCGTATCTTTTATATGTAATATATAATGGATTTATGATGTTTAATTATTTGTTTTCTATTTTGCAGATTGCGCTTGCTTTCTCTTTGCTTGACAAACTAGAGATGAGGATAAGTTTTCTAAAAGGATGGTGCATCAGTTTTATTTTAAAATTTTTGTTAATGTTTATGTTTATTGCATGATGTCCTATTTATCAATTGGTTTATTATTCTCCAAGACGGTCTGACAGTTATTTATGTATTAAGTATACTACAAAAAATATTATTTACTACCATTTTTGTATATATTGTTGTATGTGATGCTTGTTCTATCATGCTTCACTAATATGATGTTTGATTTATTTACGAGTATGAACATGTATATTTTGCTTGATACATGATGATGTAAGATAAAATTGATATTTATTATTCAGTTTGAAATCATATTTAATAGTATATATTATTTTTATTTGATACTCCGTTACATCGAATAGGTACTTTACTAGTTAATCTAAATTATCAAGTAAAGAATACGCAAACAAGTACAGGGCTCGAAGTCCACAAAAAGAGGTACTCCATTTTCGAATTTTATGTACGGATAATCCATTTTTTATTCAAAATTACAGAAATATACCCGCGGGAAAATTTTTTACAAAAATAGGCTCAAGTCGCCCAATGGGAGAGCGACTGAAGCCTATCGCCCAACCAGAAGCCGATTCTGTCCGTGTCGCTCAACCATTGGCGATTGCATCGATCGCCCTCCCATTGGGCGACTTTTCATGCAGTCGCCCAACGGTTGAGCGAAAGGTATCAAACCTTCGCCAAAAATAGTGAAAATTGGTGGAGCTATTCTTCATACATCCAAAAGCATTCAGAAAAAAATTTGAGCAATTTCGGCTACGGGATCAAAAGTTATAGCAATTTCAATCGAGGCCGAAACAAATTTGAGTCCGCTGGGCACGGGGCTCGAGTGCGATCGCCCAACCATTGGGCGACTGCATGAAAGTCGCCCAATGGGAGGGCGACTGAATGCAATCGCCCAATGGTAGAGCGATAGGGACAGAGTCGGCTTCTGGTTGGGCGATAAGCTCCAGTCGCCCTCCCATTGGGCGACTTGAGCCTATTTTTGTAAAAAATTTTCTCGCGGGTATATTTCTGTAATTTTGAATAAAAAATGGATTATTCGTACCAAAAATTCCTCCATTTTCAGCGACTGCAGTGCCATGTGGCATGCATGTGAGCGGAGACTTATATTTTCTAGTGTACGTGTCTAGCGAAGAGTTAGCCTCTTCTTTTTGTTTTCTTTTCGCTGCCTTTTGTTTCAATCTTTTTAGCAATTATTATTTATTAGATTAATAAGTTATAGTTAAAAGATTTCTTTAAATTATTACTATTTATTAAACTAATAAATCGTAGTTAAAAGATAAGTCACAGATAAAAAAAATATCATCTTCTTTGATTTGTTAGAGCACCTCCAATACGTAATTTCAGCCCATACAAAGAAAAGAGAGAAGGCTTTGGTACCACGCACTGGAACGAAATCTGGCGTCGGTACCAAGTGAGCTATTGGCACCATCAGCAGAGCTCGCTCGAGGACCCACCAGTCAGCGGTCTCACCGCTGTCGCCCACATTGCTGTGCTTGTTCCGAGAGGCCTCATCGTGTCAATGGCCGTCGCCATGGCCACCGGATCCACCGCCGCCAGACCCAGATCGAGGACAACGAAGCGAGGAAGCCCGCCGTTGCCTCGGACTGGATCCGCACCATCATGTCCCTGTGTACCAAGGGAGGAAGCGAGTAGTATTCGTATGTGGTTTCTAGACCATGATATACTGAAGCTTCTAATTCTAATGATACAACATTTATGGTTCAGTCTCTTCTGTTCTTGATATGTTCGATTATACTAAAGGAAAACCTTAGCTATATGTATGGCCCCATTTGGCCGAGTTTTAGGCCCGCTTCGAACGGTTTTGGCATGTGGTTTTTATACAAAACCGCAAACCGGGCTGTTGCTCCTGAACCAAGCGGTTTCTGTCATGAGAGAACGAATAGCCGAAGCTTTGTAACTTGGGTGGCCCAGCCCAAATAGCCTACCACTTTGTTAAAGACTAGGACCCTCTTAGGATATTTTTTATTTTCTAACGCTCTGGAAAACGTTATTTACAGAAGTTGCCCTCTACACCGTATTTTACAATTCTGGTCCACTGGGCACCTGCCCCAGCTGCTGGGGGAGGGGGAAGGTCACTTGCCCCTAGGCCAGACGCGGCAGGTGGCTGCCCCCTATGCCAGGGGTAGGTCACTTGTCCCCTGTGTCAAGAGGGGGGAGTGGGGTAGGTCACCTGCCCCCTATGGTGGCGCGATAAGAGGATATCCTGTACGTGTTCGTTCGACTGATTTCCGCGCAATTTGTCTTTGCATGTCATTTTCGTGCAACGTGTTGTTTCCACTCATCGTTTTCTCTTGTGCTCGACTATTTAAATGCGCGGCCGCGCACTCATTCGTCACAAGTCTCAGTTTCCCCACTCACTCGCTCGTTCCTCTGAGGCACCTCTCCCTCTTTGTGAGCTGCCTCCCTCTACCCGAACAGCAACATCCCCCTAATCTGTAGAATTAGTACTTAATCGTTTTGTTAGACTTTTGTTGGCACCATTTGTTGAATTCGTTACTAATATGATATATGTTTGAATTTGTAGTCTTTCGTGCCTAAGGTTTATAGACGGTAACGCCGTAACAATAAGTTCATTTTAGCAACGGATGTACAATTTTTGTGCCGTGTTTTGTTGAAGTATTTTGTTATTTTCGTTAGAATTTGTGACACTGTATGTGTTCCATGGTGGGGAGGTCGTGCGTGGCGGTCCAGACGGACTTGATATGTCAAGCTGCCAGCGCACCGTACTAAACTTTCCCAGCTTGACACATGTGGATTTGCTCGAGCTATGACGGTACATTCAGTAGTTGTTCGACAAGCATATCGCTAGGAACAAGATAGTAATAGAGACAATCACTACTACCATGGTCCTACCACACGGGTAGATGTTGTGAGGCCTAGTGAAGGTGACCAGCAGTGCCATGTGGGCACACTACATAGAGATCTAGCAATCCTCATGTTCCAATCTATCGACGGCTCATGATTTACGTTCACTTTGTTTATTCTACTCAGTCCTCCGGGGGTGCCGTCGAAGGAGGCAGCGACGCTCTTCCCTCCTCTTCGGTTAGTTGACGATGGAAGAGGTCTAGAAGCATCGAACGTTGGTAGGCAGGATTCTCCTATTGATGGAGATTTTGGTGGTTTCCAACCAAATGAAGGTGTGGATAATGTGGGGTGCTCGTATTGACTGTTATGAGATGCCATGTATGAGGGCACTATCACCGAAGATGAAGAGAACTTTGACTCGCAATCCAGCGAGAACAAAGCTGGCGATAAGGGTGGGGTCATCAGTGACATTGTTTCCATTGACATGGACTATATTACAAGTTGGTTGGATTGGCAAGCAGCCTCTTCCCTTGTTCTGCCACAGGACCACGAGTATTCATGTGCCTTTGATGCGGACACCCTGCTTGTGAGGCAACATTTGCCACATAAGACTGCCATCAAGTAAGCTATCGCTAGTTTCGCGGTGAAGATCAGTCGGACTTACCGAGTTTACAAGTGAGTTTCGATGTTGTTTATTGTAACTTCAACTATCTACAGTCACTCGTACTGAACATTATCTATCTTCCATTATCTGTAGTTTCAGGCGTGAGGCAGCCGAGCATGGAGGCTGCGGCGGCTCCCGACGACCGATGAGCAGCAGTGGCGGCTTCGGGTGGTCGACGAGTGGGGCGGTGGCTTTGGGTGGCCGACGACGACTCCATCAATCACGGTGCCAATACTGTTCGCGTATGTCTCAATGCGAGGCAAGATTATCGGATCGAAACATCAATCAAATCGGATTTTTATCTATCATGGCAAACCGATCTAGAATCTAGATATTTATTCTACCGTATTATCAAGATGAATAATTATGCAAACAAATCGTAGATTAATTTGTGATTATCGCAATCAATCTACTAGACAGAGAACAATAGATCTAATTAGAGCAACTCCAGCAGGAGCCCTCAAATCAGAGCCCCTACTTTTGATTTGAGGGCTCCCCCTACTTTTGAGGGCCCTGTTTTTTGAGTTGAACTCCAGCAGAAGCCCTCATATCAGGACCCTCAAATTCATTCCAACTAAGAATGACATGTAGGGCCTACTCGTCATTCTCAAATTTCTCTACCCCTCCTCTCCTCCACCCATGCGCTCCCCGCTCGTCCACCGCGCCTCCTCCTCTCCTCCACCCGCGCCTCCTCCTCTCCTCTCAGCCGCCGCGCCTCCTCCTCTCCTCCACCCGGCGCTGCCTTCTCTTCTTCATTCTCTCCACCAATCGGGCCGGGCCCTACCTCGCCGCGCCACCACATCTCCGGCCACCAGTCGCCCCTCTCCTCCACCGCTCGGCGCCGCCACTCTCCACCTTCTCCGCCCGCCACACCTCCGGATCCTCCTCCACGCCACCACTTCTCCGCCGGCCCCACTGCTCCTCTACTCCGCCGCCGCATCTCTCTCCGGCGCTCCTTCCTCCCTCGGCACCACCGCCCACCTCAACGCTTTCTTCCCCACCGCGGCGCCGCTTGCTCTTCCACCTTCTCCTCCCATTGCGCCATTCCAGATCCACCACCGCCCTCGTCCCTTGCCGGCGCGCCACCTCTTGCTTCCCCCTTCCTTCTTTCTTCCGTCCCGAGAGGAGCTGCATGATTTGGTTCCGTGTGCGGGTGGGTAGAGGAACGGCAGCAACTGTCGTTTGAGGGCTCCCAGCAGGGCCCCTAGGAATGAGGGGTGGGAGGGTGATTTGAGGGCTTTCTCAAATTTGAGGGCTCTAGTAGGGGCCCTGTTGGAGCTCGTTTTTTAGCTCAAGCCCTCAAATTTGGTTTTGAGGGCTCAAGTAGGGGCCATGCTGGAGTTGCTCTTATGGCATTACAAACGAATAGAATATCAATCTAGATTGAGGGCCTATTTGGCAACGGCTGCGGTTTATGGCTTTTTGCTCAAATTTTTGAATTTTGGCTGTTTACGGTACAGATTACGGAGAGACAGATACGCACTAGCGATTTTGGCTGGTACAGATGTTGGGCTTTTAACGTGTAGATCGTTTAACTTGTAGACCTCATCTTGAGAAAATACTCCATTTGAAAGTTAGATACTGTAGCAAAAATCAAAAGCCGCCGGCTTCGGAGGAAAAGAACCGACCCTGAATTTTGGAACTGCAATGTGTAGTAGATAGGTTGAAGCTTGCAAACCTTAGAACATCTCCAACAAATCTTCTAAAGTGCTCATATCCCCTATATTTTAGAAGAAAAGGTAAAAAAAAGACTCCAACAGATCCCCTAAGTGGTACCCAAAAATATAGAGGACTCCATCCCTGATTTTTCGTCCCCCATATATGGAGGAAGCACACCATCCCCTAAATCGGCCCTAACGCTCCTGCGTCGTCCGATCCCCTAAATTCTTTGGTTGGTAGTTTTTGTGGACCCAGATTTTAATTTAGGGGACCATATTTAGAGGACTTGTTAGAGGTTACATATTTTTAGTCTTCTATATTCTAGATTGTGTTCTCTAAAAAATAATTTAGGGGATAAGATTTAGAGAATATTGTTGGAGATGCTCTTAGAGCATCTCCAAGAGATGCTTTTTTTCACCCTCTATCTTAAAATATTGGGTATAAAAGCTAAAAACAAGCTCCAACAAATACTCTAAAACACACCCAATAATTTTGGTACTCTAAAATTGAGGTGGATCATCATCAAATATAGAGTGCCTAGATAGTAATTTTAGGGATCCAAGTTTAGAGGAGCTGCTGAAGGAGGGGAAAGATTTAGAGGACAATTTTTTTAGAAAGACTCTCAATATAAGATTTTAGAGGATAAAATATTGAGTCTCTCTTGGAGATGCTCTTACAACTTAAGCGTCTCGATCTTGAACATGGATTCGAGCGCTGCTTCCATACATTTGACCAGCTCACCGACCCACCCCAACGTAGTATCCATTTCTTGGTTGCTTCCTTCCCCTTCATCCTCCTCGAGTCTCTCCTTCCCCCCTGTTCTTGGCGAGGAAACAAGGCGTGTCGATGCGCGCTGCTCCCTGCTCCCTCTACCATGGCGGCGAGCTCCACCTCAGGCACGCTCACGCCACTCCTAATCCACCTCCTGCGCGGCGCTTCCGACCTCGCGTCCGTCGCCGCCACTCACGCCAAACTCCTCAAGGTCGGCACCGCCTCCGCCGTCGCCTCCTCCAACCACCTCCTCGCCGCCTACTGCCGCTGCGGCGCCACCGCTCGCGCCTGCTACATGTTCGATGAAATGCGCGACCGGGACGTCGTCTCCTGGACGGCCCTCATGTCCGGGTACGCCAGCGCCGGCCGACCCCGCGCAGCCGTTGCTCTCCTCCGCGCCATGGCTCGCAGCGGCGTCCCGCCGAACGCCTTCACCTTCTCGACGGCCACCAGCGCGTGTGCGCGCCTCGCCGACGCGGGCCTCGGGCGGCAGGTGCATGCCCGCGCTGAGGTTGCAGGCTATGCGTGTGACGCCGTCGTCGCCACCGCGCTCGTCGACATGTACGGCAAGGCCGGTAGTGTCGAGGACGCGCGCGCGGTGTTCGACAGCATGGCTGCACCGGCAAGGAATGCGGTGTCGTGGGGCTCGATGCTGTCTGTGTACGCGCAGAACGCGCTGGGGCACGAGGCTATACAGCTCTTTGTCAGGTTCAGAACCAATGGCGATGGCATGGCGCCCAACCATTTCATGCTGTCAAGCGTCGTGAACGCGTGCGCGGGCGTCGGGCGGCTCGGAGTTGGCAAGTGCGTGCATGGCACAGTCCTCCGGCTTGGGCACGAACGCAACGACGTGATCGCGGTGGCTTTAGTTGACATGTACTCCAAGTGCGGATGCTATGAGTACTCAAGGAAGGTGTTTGACAGGATCGAGCAGCCGTCGGTCATCCCCTACACCTCCATCATCGTGGCAGCGGCGAAGTATGGTCTCGGGAGGTGCGTACTTACTTTGTTCAGTGAGATGATTGATCGAGGTGTGCAGCCGAACAGTGTCACACTTCTTGGCGTCATGCACGCTTGCAGCCACTCTGGTCTTGTCGACACCGGCCTCCAGCTCCTGCACTCCATGCAGAGCAAGTACGGCATTGGTCCATCTGCCAGCCACTACACATGTGCGGTTGACATGTTTGGCCGAGCAGGACGGCTCAAGGAAGCATTCGACCTGGCCAACGAAGCGCAGGTCGAAGGCAGGGATGCTCTCATGCTGTGGAGCTCATTGCTGTCAGCTTGCAGGACACACAAGCGCCTAGACCTAGCAACCAGGGCCGGCCAAAGGGTGTCAGAGTTCAACCAAGATGTAGCCGGTGCACTGGTAATGATGTCGAACGCATATGCTTCAGCCGGTCAGACTGATAATGCTGCTGCTGTGTGGTTGAACATGAGGCAACGGGGCATACAGAAGGATCCCGGTTGCAGCTGGATTGAGATAAAGGACATCCCCTATGTGTTCTACGCTGGCACGGTATCACCTGCGGGTGAAAGGGCAGGTGAAGTGATGATGTTGCTAGATGAGTTAGAGGGCAAGATGAGGGAGAAGGGCTACAAGGGGAGACTAGGTAGTGCTAGAGTCTTTGATGCTCATGAAGAGGATGATGAGGAAGGGAAAGGCGTCATGGTTGGAGTGCACAGTGAGATGCTGGCATTAGGGTTTGGTTTGCTGGTTATCCCCAAGGGGATGACCATTAGGGTGATGAAGAACCTGAGGATGTGCTACGATTGCCATGAGGCTTTCAAGCTCATCAGTGGCATTGCAGAGAGGGAGTTTGTGGTGAGGGATCTGAATAGGTTCCATCACTTCAAGATGGGGTCATGTTCTTGCAATGACTACTGGTGATTTAGGGCTACAATCAAAGTGGTTCTGATTCTAAACTTTCTGGTAGAAAAGGGGGAAAACATCATTGATGGATTTTCTTCATGTAGATATTCTAGTGACTTAGTTTTTATGTACCACCTCACCAGAGCATGCATTGGTTGTAGAGACTGACCCAATCTTGCCTTGAGTTTGCCCAAACTTTATTCAAATTAGATCGATCATTTATTCATTCCTTTTGACCTGGTGTATTTGTTTCATATGGATCCGGTCTGTCTTAAGGATTGAAACAGAACTTTTCTGTTTACTGATTTTGTTATATTAAGAAAAAAAATAAAGAATGCTACCTTATTGAGGTATGCCTTTCCTTGGCCCTTTTGTCAAAATGTGTACAAGTAGGCGTGCTTACAGTTTCAGATTATCAGGCAATAATGTCCTCCCAACCTTATGCCTGTAGAGAATTCTGCAATATGTAACGCGTGCCCAGGTGCACCAGTAGGCTGAAGCCTGATTTCAATCTTTATTTACTTGCTTTCTCTCTATATAAAGGGTGTTCAGTATGTCTCTCTCTGTGGTAAGCCACCTCCTGGAAACGAAGTCCCTTGTCACTTTGATCAACTTCTCAACTGAGGTATGTTCCAAGCCTTCAATCACCTAATTTTTCTGTCAGATTTGATGTTCACGTTTGTATTGACTACTATATTGATAATAAGGTCTTATAATGTCATTAATTTGTTATTATAACGTTATTATGGATAAAAAGCTTCAGGCACTGCTGTGCTTTGAATTTCACATTTCAGTACCAACTACTTACTTGAATCTTTATAATCTATCTGGGCATATCAAAAGTTGCAAATTTGTTTGGGTTCCTTACTGTTCAGAAGCTTAGCATGTTCTTAGCCCACCTAATTGAGTACATACTTGAAGTCTTTAAGTAAAAATGCAAACTAAGATGAGAGCATATGATTGGTGAAGCATATGTTTTAAGCATAGGGGAAATTGAAGTTGAACCCTGATTCTAGACACATCTACCTTGTGATATGTGTGTATTTGGGTTATGTCAACACTCTAGCTATTGGAGTTGTAAGGCTGCAAGCAGCAATTTATGCGCCTTTCTCAAAGCTAGAATTCATGTTTGCTAGCAAAGAAGCATAATTCAATTTACATCCCTTTCGCAAAGCTAAATGTTAGAAGCACAGTTGGCGAAAATTTTATATTTTTAACTACAGTGGCCAAGATATTCCATTATGGTTCCCTTGTATGTTTTTAAATTGATTGATGTAAACTGTGATCAAAATTTTGTCTGAACTGGCACAGATCATTTCTCTGCCTGAACACATGTAGCTTTCAGCTTGTTTGGTTCACATCCCAAGTTGAAATGATGTTCTGACATGATATGTTGGTAGAAACCTTTCGATTTTGCACTGCTGTACAATTGAGGATTTTGTGTTTGAGATAGGAAGTACTAGAGCTGCCTGTCCAGTGTCCAGCTATTAGATAGTTCATATTAGCTAATTATTTTCATAATTATATAGCAATTTTGTCCTTGATCAACTTTTGTGATTGTTATTTTCTGCCAGAACAGTTATTAGTTTTCTCTCCAACTATCAATTCTTTATAGCTTTGCTGTTTTCAGAATATTGGCATTCATCATCATTGGGTACTAGAACAATACATTCCAAAATTTGTACTTTCACGATGCACACGGGAATTTCATGTCAATCGTAGGCTTGCATCTTTTTTCTTCTATGTATTTCTGATTTCATGAAATTACCGGATTCGAAGAGTAAATGACTAAATTGCTCATGTTGTTTATTTTTCATTTCATATGAACAGGCTACTTGCCAGCCTTAGCAGTTCATTTAAATATTATGGTCCGAGTGTTATCTCAAAATCACATTGGCAGTTTTCGATAAATGATGCGTGTACAATTCTGACCAAACATAATTGAATTGATCTAGCTTTGTCATGTGGTGCTATCCAGTATACCTGATTGTTAGATTTAGTTGGATGGCCTGTAAGGGGATCTTGCCACTGAATTAAGCAGTTAGAATGCTATCAGTTGACCTGTACTGAAATTCCAATTGGATAGTGGATACAGTTAAAAACCATCCGTGTCCGACTCGTATATTTAGTGTGTCCGATACGTGTCCAACTCGTATATTTAGTGTGTCCGACACGTGTCCGACTCGTATATTTAGTGTGTCCGACACGTGTCGAGAATTTTAATAATTAAAATTAATTCTGAAATCAGCCGATATGTCACCGACACGTGTCCAAGACGTGTCCGTGTCGTACGACGGTTTTACCGCATGTCCGTGCTACAGAGTTGGATACAGTTAAAAACCATCCGTTTTTTAGTAACAAGGGAAGGAGCCTTGATTTATTTTAATCATCATTTAGCTATATCAAAATTCACACAACCAACCACTGCCGGAGGTTATAATAATAAGGAAAGAACCTTTAGTTATCCAAAGCCTATTCATTCTACATTGAATAATTCAATACTATAGCTGATAGTGGTATTTATTTTTCCAGAAGTATGTATTATGTTATATTGTTATGTATGCATCTGTTGATTTTAAGCCATGATGTTTGTTTTTGACTGTACTGATAGATCATTGGTTAGTGGGACTGTGGGATTCAAAATACAGTATGTTATTACTACTATGGTCAATGTTTTTTTTCCGAGGAGAAACGGAGTTGATATCTTGACGAGTTGACGTGTATGCATACCACTACAGCGGAAAGCCCAACCGTTGTTGCTGCTGTTGCTAATCATGTGGAATACTGGAATTATCAGTTAGAATTTTTCTCTTATGTTACACTTCCCCTTTATGTTTTACTATGCCACTATTCATTGACATATGGTCTCAGAACAAGTTATAACTATTTAAATTTTCCAAGTAAAGTTACAGAGCAATACTTCATACTATGATAATTAAATAAGCAATATGTATATAATACACTATTGTTAATGATATCCTAGGGTTCTTGGACACTTGCACTGAACCATATGATTACTGACCCAATCACCTAATGTGTCTGTCAACATAAATTCCTCATCTCATTACATCAGAACCATGGAACAGTACCATAACTACTGTCTTGTAGAGCTGGTGGTGAGAACATGTGGTCCACTTCATGATGTATGTCCGATCTTTTGGCGAAGCGACCCTTGATCTGTGGCCGTGCTTCTGCATATGCTTTCCTTGTTGCATACCTTATGGTCTTCTCAAACTTCCTTGCCCGCTTCTTTTCCTTGTACCTAAGGATCCTGGCCTCTCTGTCCATGGAGCTGAAATGCACCTAATTGCGTAATTGCGTTTAGCCACATTCAGATCTTTCGATCACTTCGTGTTCTTTTGTTGAATCTGAACAATAGCAGTCGGTAGTCGGTGCACTCTCTGGAACGTCGATCAACTTTACAACTACGTTGATTTTGACCACGGTCAAGTTTTAGATGGTATTTCACCAGTATCGAGCACATTCATTCTTTCGACCGCTTCTTTTTTTTCCTAGCGCATGGGGTTTTCGACCACTCATAGATCATTGCTTTCTCTTGTTGGTTTTTGAGCCAAATCGATCAAGCTGATTGCAGATCATTCATTGGCCTTCGACCTCATTGGTTGTTCGACCACTTGTTGGTTTACAACCACGTTGGTTACAATCAAGTTAATCTTTTGGTTGCAGACTGGTTTTGACCACGTCGGTTGTTTGACCACCTGTTGGTTTATGACCATGTTGGTTACGACCACGTTGATCTTTTGGTTGCAGTCTGGTTTCAACCATGTTGATTGTTCAGCCATCTCATTGGCTTACGACCACGTTGATCATTTTGATTGCCGATTGGTTCAAACTACGTTGGTTGTTCGACCACTCATTGTTGTTCGACCACGCTATTTACAACTACATTGGTTTCAACTGCACCCATTTTTGATCATATTGATTTTGGTCTTGGTGGTTATTGACTACAGTGATTTTCATTTGGTAGTCGATTTCCGACCACGTGGAACTTCTGACTACACTGATTTCCAACGTATAATCAGTTTTTGACTACGATGTTTGTTCGGTAGTCGATCTCCGATCACGTTGTACTTCCATCTGGTAGTCGGATTCATGACCACTTTATCAGCTCACGACCACGTTGTTGAAACTTATGACCACGTTGTAAGTTTTCGACCACGTTGCCAGTCTCTGACCACGGTCAGTTTTCTGTTGTGCTCTCTCTATTGCTATAGGAGAGAGGGTTAAGTGAATACTTGGTGAGAATTTAAAGGCACCATTCACCCTCCCCCTCTGTTGCCTGTCCGGTCCTACAAATTTACTTGTGATTAGTAATGTTAGTCTTTGTTAGTAATTTGCTGCGACAAGTTGTAGGATCGAATACCACAATCAGAGAGGGGTGAATGATTGTCTCCGTTTTTTGGAATCTCTCAGTGCTCGATGAAGGTTTTGACCGCTTGGCGTTCGGCCGCTCACTCGATCCCTTTGTACGTAGTTGTAATCTTCCTCTGCTCGAATGCTTCGACACCGATACTATTGGCGACGATCGAGTGGACGACTCCACGAGAGATCAAGTCAATAGAGGAACACTATGCGACACACCCTACAAACGCATAATGAGAACGAGTCAAAGACGATGCCCAGAAAACAACGCCGTTGACGTCGACTAACTTTTCAGGAATAGATTTGATCTTTTCTTTTCAAAACATATTATGTGGCTACAAAGTGCCCTCACGACACCCCTCAAACTCTAGCATAAAACCTTTCTTTCCAAAGCTGTCTCAAAAACCCCCGTTAACTTCTTAACCTCTTCTCTCTATTTATATGGTAGAGCCTCAAACTGTGTCCCCATCAAACTGGACACGCAATCCTAACTGCCTCCGAAAATCAAGGGACCCAAAACCTTTCTAAACACAGATTTTTCATTATTTCTAATTCTTCCAATTATGGACACCTCTCCTTCCAACTCATCATGTGTTGAACCCTCTAGAGCTGCACCTCCTGTAAATTCTCCACGCATCAATCACCTTTGATCTCCACGTGCTACAGCATAAGCCTGACCACCTCGTGACATCCTTGATTGCTTGGACCTCAAATTTCTCCTCCTAGTCCTGATCCTCCTCGTCACCGTCCATGACCGTCTCCATGCCCAACCTCCACATGCAAAGACCAAAGAACATTTTTCCCAACACAAATTCTTCCCAACTTGACCAACATTAGTTCACACATGCAAACCACACTTTTAACCATCAATAACTATGAACCAGATCATCCACGGTCTCAATTTCTATGCTCTCCAAAAATCAACTTCAGACCACTCAATAAAACCGTTCAGACCGTCATGCCCAGGCTAGTCAGACCGTAGGCCCAACAGACATGATTACTTGAGGTACTTGAAAATTACAAGAATTGAAGCACTTGAAGCCAACGAGTACCGACCGTGAAGCCTATGGCAACCGATCGCAAAGTCTACGACTACTGATCGCGAGGTCTATGACAACTGATCGTAAAGCCTATAACTACCGATCGTGAGGTCTACGACAATCGATCACAAAGTCTACAGCTACCGATCACCGACCAGACGTTGTAGTGAGCATTGGCCAGTACTGTAGCTATTGACTATTGACCCGATACTATAGCAACAACCACTGACCAGTTCACTTTAGCTACCGACCAGTTTACTGTAGCTTACGACCGGTTCACTGTGGCTTACGACCGGTTTGCTATAGCTCAGACCGGTTCACCGTAGCTCTGACTGTCCGTGATCATTCTATCGTGGTCGTTCAGCTGTGGTTATTCTGCCTTGCTCGATCTACCGGGGTCAATCCGTCGTGGTCGACCTGCTGTGGCCAATCTGATGTAATCGATTTGTCATGCTCATAAACTCTTAGATTTTTTACTGTGGTCGAAATTTGCTGATTGGACCATCCAACACAAGGTCGATCGGACTATCGATTACCGATCGTGGTCAAAGCTAGTCGGTCAGACCGCCTAATACAAGGCGGTCAGACTGATTAATCTGAATATTTCAGCAATTCCAGTTTTTCAAAAGCGCGTCGACTGAAACTTTCACAAATACAAATTTGAAAGCAATCCAAATGTTAATTATTCATTATCACTAAATTCACGACCTATCCACATGGTCTAACACAAGTAATCTTTTAGCTGCTGTCAGAATTTGGTAAGCTATTTTTGAGCTCAAAGCCTAACTTATTTCTTAGAAATTGTCACACATATTAGTGATCAAATTAGACCTTCAGTGGCAAGGAGGCCTTGCTAAATGCTTCGGCAGCCCGACACATGAGAGCAAATCAAACAATAAAAATATGTGCATTATGCAGATTATTTTGTCCTATTTAAGCATGATTTCCTGTTTATATGACAAGTGGTTCATCTGTGTTAAGAGATGCTTGTTTAACACTCTTGTCATATGTTAGTTACTAGATATATGCTTTACTGTTAATATTTATGCTTAAACTGCTTAATGTTCAACATTGTTGACTTTGAAAAGTAAAAAATGTCGCTATTTTATGATCCGAGGGAGTATTGCGTTAATTGGTGTTTGAGATCTGAGTCCTGCAGGTGATTTCAAGGCGCGGAAACGAGCACGCAGCGAAGCCTACAACAAGCTTCGGCAAGGAACGATGATCATGCATACAGGTAAAGCCACCGCCACAGAAAAGTTAAAAACTCCACTTAGCCAGGGTTAAAACAAGGCTGGCTGGCTTATCTAGCTTGTCAATCTTCCTGCCTACGTGCTTGTGACTGGCTATGGTTGGTACTAGAATCATATATAATTAAAATTAAGTACACTAATCACGTATCAGCTTCTACTCCAAATAAACAAGTCAAACCAACCAATCATTGGTGTGTAAATTTAACATCTAGAGTATGTAAGCTGTCGATTTCTCCCAACATAGTAAGATCCCCAAGAACTCTATATAAACCACAGAACCTTAGTTGCAGCTCGTCACAAGCCAAAAGCAGAAGCCACTTATTAGAGGGGCAAAGCTAAACACCCACATGGCTTCTTCTCACTCTTGCTCGTGCTCTTGGATTGTTGTGTGTCTGGTTGTCTTGTTGGTGTCTCCGCCGTCGTCTTGCGTCGTTGCGGCGAGGGCAAGGGTACCTAAGGCCGGAGACCCGACGGAGGGGTTCATGGCGGTGAGCCTCGGCGACCGGAACTTCGTGCTGCAGCAGCCGTACGACGTGCCGAGTGACGAGCGGTACAGGTTCGACGGCACCGTCAGGCAGCTGTGGGTGCTGTCCTCCGACAAGCCCCATGCCCGCCAGAGCAACACCAGCCCAAGGACAGAGATCAAGATGACGGTATGTACTAACAAAATAATCATGTATGACTGTATGTATACAGTTCTTCTAAACTGGTAGATTTACTGAGCAATTACGTGGCTAAATATTATGATACAATTGTATTTGATATAACTGTAATACAAACACACGATTAATCTGCATAGTTATAATCTGGCTTTACCAAAATAAGTGGTGGAGATATTTAGCTTTTTTCTTGATTAATATGATAATTTCTAGAATTTTTCTTTTTAAGATTATTATGAGATTTTCTTACTCTTAAAATAAATGAGATATCTTGAATCTCACCAGTTATTTTTATTTATATAGGTATTATTTATTATATTAGTCATGGATATATATTGTGCAGATTAATTTTCATGGATAGAACAAATTCCATTAATTTCCAGTATCCATGCACTTGGTACTCTACTTGGTAATTGGTATTCCAACTGATGAATTATTTGACTAGAGTTGCTCAAACATCTAGGGCTAAGTCTGGAAGCTGCCACATACTACACCCTTGTTTTTTTCCTTCTAAATTTTGGTTTTTGAATTAAAGTATCTTTGTTTTTTGCATATTGCCACGTATATATACACATGAGTACGCTCTCTTTGTATATGTCTAGAAAGATAGCAGCTAGTGATAATCCATGACCTTAAAAAATTCCTGCTGAACTCACCAGTGTTTGAAACACGAGGAATAAAGTGGAACATGCATAACTCCACGCCACCACACTATGATGTGCTTCCCAAATTAAAGGTAGCTGGAAAAAAATAATTTTATTTCTAGGATGACTTGAATATTTAGGGCATGTTTGGATCCCATGAGCTAACAACTAGTTGATAATTTTTAGTCCTTGTGGATCCAGACAGGAGGGCTAATGAGTGGGCTAAAGTTTAGCCAAAGCCCCAACTAGTTGTTAGCCAACTAGTTAGCCAAACCCAGCTAATGAGGGCTAAAGGACCAACCAGATGGAAAAAAGACGCCGATACCCACGCCAGGGAAAACGTGCGTGCGCTAGAGGCTCAGGGGTATAACAGGCTTTGTACTGAGATAGTAGTACTTATTAGTCCTTGGATCCAAACAGGACTGGGCTAATCTTTAGCTAGCTAACTACTAGTCAACTAACAACTAGTCCTAACTAACAACTAATCCTAGTACATCCAAACAGGCCCTTAATCTGTTTCCCACAAAATAATTGCGTTTTAGAATGACCATAAAATTATATCGAGCTAACAGAGGGGAAGCACACCTAAGGTCAAGAATTCTTGACGTTTTCAACATTATCTTAAATGCATATTTGGCCGTTGGTTTTCTCTTGATTACAGCATACTCCCTCCATCTCTAAATTTAGGCTGTGTGGGATCCGTGCAATCAACTTTTAGAACTTTGACCGTTCATACATATATATAAGTTTATGACAATACAAAAATATTGCAAAATAATTTTTTAATATATATTTTTTGCTAGTATATTTTGATAAAAAAATCATAATCAAAGTCTTGCATTAGAGACTATAAAAAAATTAAAAAACAACTTAAGATTATGTAATTCGACATTTTCTATAAATTAAATAAAACCGAGATTATTTCAGATACACATAGTGATTTTTTTTATAAGATATGTAATTCGGTATTTTCTCTCTAGGGATACGACTACTCTTCCGGCGTGTGGCAATTCGAGGGCTACGGCTACGTGCCGTCCGGCACGACGGGGGTGTCCATCATGCAGGTGTTCGGCGCCGGCGAGCACGCGACGACGATGATGCTGCACGTCTACGGCGGCGCGCTGCGGTACTACGACCGGCAGGTGGTCGAGGACGGAATCTACGACCGGTGGTTCCGGCTGAACGTTGTCCACGACGTCGAGGCGTCGAGCCTCACCGTGTTCGTCGACGGCGTGGAGAAGCTGCGCGCCCCCGGCAGCGGCGGCGACTCGCACTACTTCAAGTTCGGCGTGTACGCGCAGAGCCACCCCTCCAGCTGCATGGAATCTCGCTGGAAGCACGTCAGGATCCTCAGGAAAGATTGATATGATATTTGATTCGTGTTAGAATTTACGACGTCACTTAATTATTTGTTTGTGTGTAAACATGTTCATGTATGCATGATATCATTTGTTGTGCTATATGTATGTTTTGTGTTCTTTGTTGCGATGTACAAGTTCCGAAATAATGTGAAGATGTAGCAGCTTCAAAATCTTCTTGTCTCCTTTTTCCTGCATCGATTGATTCAGAGTTCAGACATGGACACTTTGTAAGTTCAGACTTGGACACTTAGTTACAGGCTTATGGTTGTAAACTAGTACCTAGTTATATTTGATCCCTCAGGGTATTAGTCCTAAATCCACCACTGCTGCAGCACCTGCGCTATCATCGACGTCGTCTTAATTTAGTCCTAAACCCAAGGTGGTGATCAGTTGGGCTTTTTTTGTGGCTTATGACTGAAAACACTGTAGCTGGCTGAAAAAACATTGTAGCTGACAGATGTTTATTAAATTTAAAAAATTTAAAAATATAAAAAAATATGTTAGCCCGTTACGTATAATACAAACATATACGGGAAAAAAAAGAACCGGTAAAAAAGCTCAACAAAAAGCCAAAAGTTCAGAAAAAAAACGAAATTTATAAATAGTGAAAAATAAGTCAGAAGTCAGAAGCTGAAGCCCAACCCATTGGGGCGGCCACAACCGTTATCGCGCTGGAAGATGACGAAGCTCTAGTTCTTTTTTGCCTTGTCCTACAGTGATTGATCTCCATCAGAGGTTCGGACATTCTGCACTGTATTTATGTATATATAAAAAACATTTCATAGTTGAGAAATTCAGAGAGAAATGGGCTGACCATTCTGGCTACAGCTGATTTCTTCTCAGATTCATAGACTTTCTCATTTCGTACAGTTGTCTTCTGCAAACAGCATAAGGGAGAAACATGTACGAGATCATTTCGATGCACTTACTAACGTAGGTGCATAGTATCATTATGATAAAACTAGAGATTGCAGTATCATTTAGTCAGTTTACCCATGAGTTGAACAGATGTATCTATATAGTATCATTTAGGGACAGGTTCTTCGAGACTGAACAGACGTATCTATATATAGGGAGATTGTGATGGGAGTGATGGACACTATGTGGGGTTTGCATTTCAAGACGACCTTTTCATATGACTAACACTTCCTGTGTGTGGTTTGCAGTTACATCTTGTTTGGAGAAACATCATACATAGATTCAGGGCGGCAGTTAACGGTGTGAAAGAGTTTCTACCATGTTAAAATAGCTTATATGACGCTCTTCCAATCATTAGTTGCTGGAGCATGTCCAGGTACTTGAAGTGTGTAGTTTGTTACTTCATGACACTGAAAACGTTCGCTGAATTCCAGGAGCTCAGTTCAGGATGTTCTGCTTATGTTGATGCTTGAAGTATTATAAAGCACTAAAGCTGATAAAAAATTTGTCAGATTGAAGCAATGAGAGAGAGAGAGAGAGAGAGAGAGAGAGGTTAATAGTCGCCGGCATATAGCAAACGCGAGGGTTCAGCTTGAGTTGGACTGGGAGTTTACAATTTACTAGTAAGATGTCGTGTATTGCAGCGGAGTAACAAAAGATGGTGATAGAGCTATAAATGAGCTGAGCTTGAGTGAGCTTGGCCTTCCAGACTCAAGCTCGTAGAAGCTCGAGCCGAGCTCGAGTTGGGGTTTGAGCCTGGATCTAGGCTCAAGCTCGGCTCGACCTAAGCTCAAGTAGACTCTAGCTTGGCTCGTTGAAACTCGACAACAATAAAATAATTTATTGTGCACTAATTTTCAATAATAAGAAAATCTTGAGCTCGAGTTCGGCTCCAGTAAACTTGATAAGAGTTAATATGTATCACTATTTAAGCTCGAATCGAAACCCGTGAACTATTCGAGCTCGCGAACTCGAGATCAAGTTCAAGTTTGGCTCGTTTAAAGTTTAAGCCGAGTTCGAATCAAACCTAGAATAAGCCGAACTCGAGTAGTTCGTGAGTTTCAAGCTTTTTTTAAAGCCTTAGATGGTGATATATATTAGCAAATATGAGAATATCAATTTCCATGGGAACATACGTGTGAGGACAGAAGGTGCGTGTTGCGTGCGTAGAAAGGGAAGGACAACGAACAAACTCTTTTATATTAATAGAGATTTCTACATGGGCTATGTTAATGAAAAGCGAATTAGGCCCAGAGTCCTATGCACATCCTTGGGCCTATTTGGATCCATCCTTGTGAGCGACCACCACTGTTGTGCTGTCGGTTGGCCACCCCTCCCATTGGACGAGCCCTAGTGAACCTTGACGCGATGAATCTAGTGAACCTTGACGCAATGAATCTTCGAGCCCATCCTATAGCTGTCCAAATGGGCCGGGCTCAACCGTGCTGGCCCACGGCCCGGTACTATTGGCCTGGCCCGAGCACGGCACAGCCCGCCCAATGGTCGTAAATGGGCCGTGCCGTGCCTCTCGACTAAATATAGCCATTTTTATTGTTGGGGGATAAAAAATTAAAAAAATCTGAATTTTTTCTATAAATAGGGGGCCATCTAGCCTCCATTTTTCATACCTCAAACCTCACTCTCATCTCTCTGTTTAGCTGTGAAAAATCCGAAAGTGTTTGCGCAAATTTGGTAAAATTAGTGAGAAGTTCGTGCAAAATTCAGAAAATTAAAAAATCTTCAAAGAATTTTGTGAGAGCTGCAAAAGAGGTAATAGTGTTGTCTTATTTTAATTTTTTGCTATTATTTGTTGATTCAATAGTAAGTTAATTGTTCTTTACTATTTCAATTTGCAGTTGATTCAATGGAGAATTACGATTTTCAACTCTCCGAATTCGACCTCTCGGCGGAGGATATGCAATCCATTCAAGAAGCGTATCAATCCGCGGAAGGTCATCAATCTATTAGATGAAACTCTACTTACCTTATGCTTAAACATATATTGTCTTATAAGAGCACCTAATATGTTTCCTTCACAGCCAAGGTCATCAATCTCGTAGCACCTCTAGTAGAACTCAAGTTAGAGACCCTGAACTTATTGAGGACGATTGGGTTATTGGTGAAAAAATATTTTTCTTTTTAGAACTTTTTCATAAAGCTACACTTTGTCTTTCTAGAATATTCTATCCAACCTCTTCTCTAATTGTTCATAACATTTTTGAAATTGGCGCTCACCTAAAAGCTTTTGAAAATGATCCTATATTATGGGATGTTGTAGTTGCCATGAAAACTAAGTTTTTAAAATATTGGAGGGAAATTCCTATTTTATATGCATTCACCTTTATTGTGGATCTTAGGGCCAAAGTCCAAGAATTTATAAATGTATTACAACTTTTAAGTGATGCTACCGATTTAGACTATTGTACATACTATAGACTAGTTAAGGATAAATTATATGAGGTATATGAGACATATGAAAATAAGTTTGGGTTCGTACGTTTGGAAAGACCCCCGGTAGCCCCTAGCACCTCTAGGGAGACTATGTAGTGGGGCAAAATTTTTGGTTCTTCGTCTAGAGATTCTCGTGCAGGTGCAGGTACACATCAGTCAGGAAGAGGAAGGCGACAAAGCACTGGAGACCTATCAAGCTATCTCAATAGTGATAGCGTCAGCTTCGAGCAAGAGTTGAACATTCTCTCATGGTGGCAAACCTAGAAAGTAACATATCCAGTGCTATTCATATTAGCGCGGGATGTGTTGACTATTCCTGTCTCTATAGTCTCCTCAGAGTCAGCCTTCAATCTATCTAGAAGAATAATTGAGGAGCGATGAACAAGTCTCTCGAACAAGATGGTCGAAGTCCTTCTGACCGTCAAAGACTGGGAACAAGCTGAATCAAGACTCCAACATACTGCAGATAATAGAGATTTAGAAGAATCTTTTGAGAATTTATATCTAGATAGGAATGAATAGGATTTTCAATATTTTTCTTCACATGTAGTCACTAATGAGTTTTATAGGCTGTACTCTTTTTCCTTTATCAAGATTTTCTCAAGTTGAGTTTTTACTTGGTAAAGTTTTTAATGAGGCAGCCGTCCCATGTAATTTAATAAGTTAATAAAGCTTATTATGTCATTGCAAATAATTATTTTTATGATTAACAATGTCTACAATTTTCTATAATTTTTCTGAATTTTTCTTAAATTTCTAGAATTTTTTACAATTTTTCTTAATTTTCTACTTTTTTGAATTTTTCTCTTTTTCCGCTTAACAGCCGATCAAGGTCAAGACGCCCGTTAAGCAGAATCGCGTTCGTGTCTTTGGCATAGCACGCCGCGTGGCCGCACAGTACAACCCGTTTATTAAGGCCCCGTTTGGCAGAGCTCTAGCTCTAAGAAATCTGTAGATTTCCTAGAGCTGGTCATCTGTAGCTCTAGAAAATCCTGAATCTAGAGTTGCAGGCATGTTAAGTGCATTTACATGACTCATTTCATTTATATTATATATTAAATAAAAATATTTAAATCACTTTAATTTAGTCAACAAACTACAGATTCAATATAGATCTCGGAGCTAGAGCTGTGCCAAACGGGGCCTAAGCGAGCCTTAACGGGCCGTGCCGTCGCTGGACCCGTACCGTGCCGGCCTGGCACGGTCTATTGGACACCTCTGGCCCATCCAAAGGTATGTGGCTCAACTAAGATACCAAATTTTTTAAATTTTTTTACTCCTGGTTACGTGTTTCATAGCAATTCCGCTCTTGTTATCAAGACGGGGGATTGGGATTCTTCTTGCTTGTTTGCTGCCTTACTTCAATCAGGACCGTTAATTTCTGATCGGACGGCTGTCTCAAGGCCGTGCCGTGGGTAGTCGAACCGAACGGACGGCGGAGGAGGATACGAATGCCTCGCCGGAAAGCGAAACCGCCACATGCCTCTTCGCCTCCTCCCCCTCCTCTCCCCTCTCCGCCGCCACGGCCGCTGCTCGCCGGCGCTTACTCGTACGCCTATTCGGAGCATCGCCTCAACCATCCCCACTAGAACCTTCAGTTTCTTGGGTCTCCCCACCCGCGCGTTCTCCGGCGTCTCAGGCATGGCGGCGGGCGGGCAGCAGCAGCAGCAGCGGGAGCAGCGGAGCGTGGAGGTGAGGGGGAGCGTGGAGCTGACGGAGAAGGAGGAGCGGATCTTTCGGCGGCTGCTCGATGTCGTCCGCCACTTCGGCCTCGGCACTCAGCTCCGCGTTGCCGGCGGATGGGTCAGGGACAAGGTGAGCTTCATCTTCTTTTTTTTTTTTTTTGACAAAAGGAAGCCTTACCTTGTCTCATTGGAAGCGGAGTACAGGGAGTCGAGAAAGTAGCAAGCAAATTAAGCAGCTGGTCGTGTTTAGGGTGTGATTGCTCGATATTTACACGAAATGTGGGGAATTTTTCGATAGTTATGTCACGACGTTTTGCTTTCTTATTGTAATTATCGTTTTACAGTTTTTGTGGGATGGAATTGTTGGATGATGCAAAATATGAGCTCTATTAGATTTTAGGGTTCTTACTGGGATTTGGGGAAGATGTGTTCTATGAACTGCCGAGTGCTGACTAAGGGTTGGGTCCCATGACTGTATGGTTAGATAACAGTTCCTTCTTTCTGTTGGATTTTAGGAGCTTTTACTGTGTTTTTCTACCAATTGTTCGATGATTATTTGGGATGGATGCTTTGCCCTAGAGGGTTTAGGGTTTTGTGTGGGATTTTGGAGAAACTGTTCCACCGTGTCGTGAACAAAATTGTTTGCTGTTAGCGAGGCTTTGGCTGGAATTGTTCCGCTGTTGTGTGGAGAATTTGGTTCTTTTCTATGTTTAGGGTTCATTGCAGGGGAAGTTGGTCGCAATTTGCATACTTATGAATCGCGTGAATTGTTAGGCTGATGGGGTCAGGGGATGCCCCAGTCAGCTTGTTTGATGGTCTTGGATTCTTGGGGTCTACGTGTGAGAAAGCCTATGTTTCCCACCGTATTTCAGCTGAGAATTTTAGATGCAACAACGTTGCATGCATGTGGCATCGGATAACTGACGGGTATCCTCATATGAGTAGAGAAGTGAAGAATTTACTCACCGATACGCCTATTTTGGGTTTTTATTGGGTTGTGCTACGTGAATGTTGCATTATGTATTTAAGGATTGCACGATGAGTACCGTATAAGCTGATTAGCAGTCACAGGAGATGCTGGAAGAATAGAATCGTATCATTACCTTTCACTTGTTTGTCAGAAAAAAGAAATTTGCACTAATTTTGCTTCTTGTAGCTTGTATTTTGTGAAATAATTGTTGGGTAATTTTGTGACCTAACTGTTGCCTTGGCATAATTTTGGCAGCTATTGGGGAAAGACTCTGCTGACATTGACATTGCACTTGATAATATGACGGGCCGAAATTTCTGTGAAAAAGTAAATGAGTATTCAGAGTGGATGGGAGAGGAGCAGAAAGGAATTGGTGTTATCCAGTGGTATGCAATCTTTTATGATGCTAATTCTGAAGATCATCCTATTACTGTTATTGCTAATATCATTTTATCATTTACTTGGTCAGTTGGTCAAACACAACAGTACCGATCAGTATTTGAGACTCATTGTTTATCAATTAACTTTCATTACCTTTATGCTTTTATACATTTCAAATTTGTTTTGAGTTGAATTGCATGCATGAGAAGAACATACGTACCTGCACATAGATAGGGGCAGGGAAGATCACACTTTAATGCAAGCAGTGTGTGTTCTGAAGTGTATCATGCTTGGCCATATTGACATTTGCAATTAGCTAAATGCCTACTATCATGGAGTTGTGACATTTTATAGTTTCTTGCAGCAATCCTGATCAGTCAAAGCACTTGGAAACTGCAAGGATGCTAATATTCGACATCTGGATTGATTTTGTCAACTTGAGGTCTGAAAAATATGCTGAAAACAGTCGTATCCCTACCATGGTATGTACATGATTTAACATTGCTTTGCATACTCATTTTGGTGACCTTGTGTACAAAATACACAACTGTTTGCATGTATGGATTATTTGTATTTTTTAAGACATTCACATTGCCATTTGTCTTTTGGGTGTGGCTTATCTTTTATGCGGGTACAGTACTACAACTAGTAAACCATATGTTGACTCAATTGCAACTGATACCTATTAACATTTTGGGCAGCTCAATGTTTGCAAACTTCTCTTTTGCTTATTCATATTCAGTTCAGATTTCCCCGTCTCTTTATAGACAATCTGTTGCAACCAGTTTAAGGCAATGTCATGTTTTTTTAACATGCAGGAGATTGGTACTGCCAAAGAAGATGCATACCGTAGGGACCTAACAATCAATAGGTAATACCATGAGATTTCATTTTCGGATGAGTTTTTTGTGTCTTTAAAGTTATGCTTTCATTGCTACAATGTTGATTTCAATTTAGTACCCTATTTAGTCTTTACTAAAATTCAAACTTTGTCAGCTTATTCTTCAATATCAACACCAACTCAGTGGAAGATATAACCGGAAGAGGTGAGTTTGTCGTTATTGCAAGTTTATAAATTCATGCAACCATGTTCTAAAGTTCATTCTGTTATGTAATCATGGTGATCTCTTACTCTGTGAAGGTCTTGAAGATCTGAAAAAGGGCCTTATTGTTACTCCTTTACCTGCCAAAGCTACCTTCCTGGATGATCCACTTAGAGTTCTTCGAGCAATCCGATTTGGTATTCAAGCATTCTCTGATTGAGCTCTAGTAATTATTGCGAAAATTATGTGCCAAATTTGTCATAACATTACTCTTTATCTATACTTTAAGATTACAGAGGTGTTCGTGATAAGTTGAAAATGTCTTACATGTAAAGCATGTGTACTGGGGTAATCTCAGATGAAAACTCAAGAAATTGCTTTTCTGTTTTGTAAGTTAGATGCTTTGTTTTATGTTCATCCGTAGTCAATTCATACCCACTTTATTTGCTTATGTAAATGGATGATCAAGAAATGGACACTATTGACTTACAATGACTTGGAACCTTGTATTTTCTTTTCATATGCTAATTTTTATCTCTCACAGCTGCTAGATTCAACTTTACATTAACTGAAGATTTGAAAGAAGCCGCTTCTGATGAAAAGGTGAAGTCTGAACTTGGTAGCAAGATTAGCAGAGAACGTATTGGTCACGAGGTTTGATTTCTACACTACTTATTGTCAAGTGCCAACTGATATTTCCTTATTTCTTTCCTGCTTTAGTGTATAAGTAACCAAGCTTAATTATTCTGAATATGTATGGAGTGACATCATGCAATTCCCTTGGTCACCAATTTGACGCGCTTGTATATTGTGCAGGTAGACCTCATGATGTCAGACAAACATCCTGTTAATGCAATGTGTTATATCCGTGATTTGGGATTATTTTACGTTGTCTTTGCTTTTCCTGAGAAACTCGACCCTCCAGTTTTTGACAAATGTGATTGGT
Source organism: Dendrocalamus sinicus (assembly GCA_036346575.1). Taxonomy (NCBI): domain Eukaryota; kingdom Viridiplantae; phylum Streptophyta; class Magnoliopsida; order Poales; family Poaceae; genus Dendrocalamus; species Dendrocalamus sinicus. Next base: position 3,072,631 of record CM070675.1, read on the forward strand.
GTGTCCTTGCTCTAATTATTTTATGTTTCGAATTCATGCAACTATTTGTCACACAATTACATTTCGGACTTCTGTACTTGTAGAGCTATACTCAGTATGCACTGTCTGTTTATTTCCATTAGCATATATGTTTCAGTTTAGTTTCATCTCCTATCTTTTATTGAAATGCAGGCATTGTGTTTCACATATTGAAGTGGCATGGAATCTTGCACATTCTATTGGCTGCTCAGTGTTCAGTGGTGGTTCTGATTCCAAGTCACAGGTCTGAGATTTTTCAGCATATATGTTAAACAACGCACCCTGAAATGCCTCTCTCTGACATGATTTGTATGTGTTTTTAGCTGTGTTGATTATAGCCAGAGTGATACTTGCATAACTTCACTGCAAATAATTAACACAAACCAACGTTATCCTGATTCCTTTCTGGACATTGTGTCGGATTCGTTGGTGGTACTAAATTATTTAGGGCATTTACAGAAAATTTTGCACCTGGTTGAACCATGATGGTTTGGAGTGCAAAATAAAGCTCTTTCATTGTTCCGATATCCGCGTATAGATTTAGTTTTAGTCTTATAGATGATTTAACATAGTCTTGTTATTATTCAGAGTAATTTTAACCTTCTCACTACAGTTTCATCTTACTTTTTTTTCCCAATTGATGATTCCTACGTTAAGCAACTTCACTACACACAGTGTTATGGGCTTATGGCTAACAAGAAACAAACAATTTACTATAAATTGATACCTCTTTGTTTTCCTAACATTAAGATTTGTGATGGTACTTAGGATGAACAGCGAAGGCTTTGCCTGTATAGTGCACTATTTACTCCAGTTCGAAATATGGTCTACATGGACAAAAAATCGAAGAAGGTAACATCGAACTCATGCATCCCCCAAACTTCTTTCAATCCAAACACTTCAAACTATTTAAGCAGGCAAACTCTGTGTGTTTATTATCCCGTTTATGAACTAATCATTCACTTTTCTGCAAGTGTATAAGTGGGTAAACTTGCTTGTTACTAGACTGATTGGACAGAGCAGGCTTGGTGCATCATGGCCATATTTTGTTTTTAGTACACTGAACATTAGGAGCATCGGCTTGTGCATTATCCTAACCTTTTTCAAATCCAAACAGTGTAACTATTTAAGCAGGAAAACTTTTTTTGGCTATTATTATCTACTTGGATTGTGCAAATTCTTCACTGTTGTGCAAGTGTTTAAATGAGCACACTTGCTTGTTATGTAGTACTAGAATCACTGTAGAGAGCAGACTTGGTGCATCATGGTCACAATACTTTTTAAATATGCTGAAACTGAATATTAGGTGCTAAGCTTTGCCTGAAAGTCTATCTTAAGTTTTGATAAGATGGGTTGTTTATGTGGTGTAAAAGATTCTACATCATTTACACTGAAAGAGTAGATTGTTTACAATTTCAGGCACATACGTATTTATAATTTTGTTTCTATTTTCTTAGTTTACAATGTAAAGGAGAGAAGGCATCTTCTGTCTTCTGCTATTTGTATTCCTAGATATCCATTCATTTAAGTATATTGTCCAATACACCTCTCAGAGCATTACCTCCCTATGACACCAATTTAAATTCTCCAGTAACCCTAGTTTCTCATTGTTACTCAATACAACCACAGGGTTGCTACGGTGCTACCTACCATCAGGTCTATCACTGTCAAGGGCTTAACTCTTGGCAACTTGTAGCTTTAACTGGTTTGTAGAATCCAAATAATCAGATCAGATTTGAAAATTCTGTCATTAGTTTTTGCTACATTTACCCTATTCCTGAAGTTCTATTTTGTTAACATGCTTCAAATTTTTAGAAGCTGGTTGGTGATCAACCTTGGTTACTAAGGGCATGTTTGGTTGGTAGCCACACTTTGACCAACCTTGCACATTGTACAAGAAAATATTTGGTGCCTTTTTTTAGCTGCTACAATTGTGTCTGACTTACATGCAAGAATTGAGTTAAAATGGAGCACATTAACAACAAGAATTGTTGAAGCAAAAGAAACAGTAGGCTGGCATGCCACTCTTGGAGGGGGCTTAATTTATTCACAAACCAAAGAAGTACACTAACGAGCATATTGCATCATCTGCAGGTTCCTGTTGCTAGTTATATTATTCGGGACTCTCTAAAGTTGAAAGCTAGTGATGCTGACACGGTACACTTTCTGAGCTGGCCTCAACTGCATTTGTCTCTGCTTGTTCCAGGTCTTGTGTACTATGATAAAAAGTTTTAACTTCTCATACTTTGTTCGTTGTTTAAAGATTGTCAACATACATGTTGCAAGTGAAAAGTTTGCCGAATTAATTCTTCTCATTGAGTCAAATGAAAATCTGGAAACTGTCAAAGAGAAGCTGGATGATGAATATCTCGAGATACCAACAGACTTAGTAAAACGTGTTCTGGCAGGTCAGTGCTGAGCATGCTGATTTCTAACTTTGAAATGTCTTTTATGTTGGTCGGTTCTTTATAATCCGATGTTTCTGATGCCAGTTGCCTAATTTGGTCATTCAATACACATAATCTTCATACATGACCAAAATTTTTGGCCAATTCTTTAGAATACTTGCTGGTTCTGCAACAACTGGATCAATTCTTTCATGATATTCTTATTTGGTTCTGTTACGAAAAATTTGCACCAAAATTTGTGACAGTTTTGAGCATTTCAGGACTTATACTTCGTGAAATAAAGGACTTTTGGCGTGTGGCACTGTTTATCTCCATTCTCTCCTGTCCAGAAGTTGACAGTGCCAGTGATTCCCTCGGTCAGCAGGATGAGCTACATCGAAGGAAAGAGAAATACATCAGAGTTGAGCGTTCAATAACTGACCTTGGTAAAGAATTACCCGATGGCTGCAGATTTCTTTTCAATTTCCTATCATGATAGTTAGCGTGTGTTGTCTCATAGCTACCAGTTTTTAGATCTACTTGCTCATATATTTGTTTTATTGTCCTGATTTATACCTTATTGTTCCGCTTCTCCAGATCTTGATGGTGTATGGAAAATGAAGCCGTTGCTTGATGGGAAAGCCATTATGGGTGTAATGCAAGTCAAGTCAGGAGGTCCACTGATTGGAAAATGGGTATACTACGACGCTGCCCCTTCCCTCTGTAACTGATCACGCTATTCCTGTCCTGAGCAGTCTTGACACAACATCTGTTCCTTCTGACAGCAACAAAGGCTGCTGAAGTGGCAGCTCGCGCACCCGGAAGGAACCATGGAGGAGTGCTTGGAGTGGATGAAGCAGTCGCAGTCCAAACGGCAAAAAGTAGAATCCAGCAGCTGATCACCATCAACATTTTGAGCCTAGGCAGTCTTGAGAACTCAGATAGGGGCACAAACTTCCCATGGCACCAGTTTGCGTGGTAGTCGCATATATGTTGCCCCATTGCACACTCTTTGCCCAGGCGTAGGGCCGGTTTTTTTTTTTGGCTCTTTTTTTTTTAACTTTTTGGTTTTTATCAACAATTACTTTTAATTAGACTAAATCATTACCAAAAGTCAAAAGTCGTAGTTCAAAAGAATATGGCTGCAAAAATGTCTTCGTACTTGGGCCCTTTTTTGGAATGCGTGGAACTTTACAGAATCTTCTCAGGCCATTCTCAGTGGATAGTTTCATAGCGTTGTTTCCAAGACTGCCACATCATGTAAAATAAAATGAAACATGGATGAAACATCTATTCTCAATGCATAGTTTCATTCTATTGTTTCATAGATATTTAATTTCATGACTCATATAGAGTTGTAATCGTGCCAAGAGAGTTTCATCTAGATGAAACTTATTTCTTCTCTCTCTTCTTAAAATTATTGCCATATCATAAAAAATGTCTATGTGACAGCCTATTAAATACAGATGAAACTCCCACTAAGACTGCCTCATAAAACAATCCCGCATTCAAAACAAGGCCTTAAATAGGTAGCTTATCCTGAATTATTTTTGTCACAGCTGCAATGCACAAGTATCGGGATGGGAAATCGCCGATGGTATTCCATACGGGTACGCGAGTTTTCTGGAGTATCCGCGTATCTTAGAGACGTAGTGCTCGCTAAATTGGTAGGCACAACAAGGTTGTATCATACCATCATGCATACAAATTGGCTAATAACTAATGGCAAACATGAACTATCATTCCTCGGTGCACATACTTGCATCTGTTTTCCAAATTTTTCTCTTAAAGTGCGAGCCAGCTACTCCCTCTAGACTCTAGTCACAAAAAAGTCTATTATAATAGATTTGTAAACTATGATAAAATTATACTTTTATGAAAGTTCTTTTTGGACAAATCTATATATATTATTTCTACATGTTTGATCTAAATATTGAAAAATGTATTAATAGCTAAATTTTAGAAAATTTGACCACATAACTTAAAATGATATTGTTTTGTGACAGGAGGGAGTATTTGGGTTTCACTTCTTTGCATGTCAATACCACTAACATTGGGAGGCCATCACATTTCAGGTTTGTTTGGAAGCTAGGGGGTAAAAACCAGGGAACAAATCCCTAGGGGGTATTTTATGGGCACATGGAATCCCCCCACTCTAAGAGGAAGCCGATGAGAAAAAATGGGTTAGACGCAGAACCCTAGTGGGAGGAGGAGGGGGAGGAAGAGAAGGTGGTAGACTTTACCGGTGACAAGGAGGCGGAGGTGGTAGCAAGCGAGGAAGGCCGAGGTGGAGGCAGAGGCTCTCCGAGGGAGGCGGAGGTGGTCGCGAGCGAGGGATGCAGTAACGAGCGAGGAAGGGGGTGGCGAAGGTGAAGGGGAATGTTCTCTTGACGTGGGGAGTCGAGGGTGTTTTCCTCATGGAAAACGGCATAATTGGGCCAAAAAATCCCCGTCTTGGGCTTCCAAATGGGCATTTTGGCTGGCCCAAGGAAACATTCCTCGTGGGATTGCAGCCTAGGAATTCGGCGGGGATCCTGGTCGGGATATCGATTCCTAAACAAGCCCCAGAGAGTAAATATTCCCACCTAGAAAAATATTCCCTGCCACCGTTTGGAAGCCACAGGGATAAAAAAAATCCTAGGCATAAAGTAGCTCCCTATACATAGAATCATCTCCAATCAATTTTAATTGATTTCGAGAAACTTTTATGGTGTGAACGCATGAAATTCTAAATATCAAAATTTTATGAAAACTTGCTATAAAAGCATGTGGGGGCACACGTGTGCACCTAGCTTTGCCAATTTGCACAGAGAAGATCCTTTACATGCAGAATCATTTGCAATAAATTTCAATTGATTTCATAAAACTTATGTAATATGAACACGAGGTTGAAATTCCAAATATCGAAGTTTTATGAATAAGTGACAGGTTGGTAAATGGGTTGAACCCATGGATTTAGGTTGGGTTTAAGTGAAACGGGAGTTGGATTGGGTTGAGTTTAAGTAGAAGGTGGTTTGGGTTGGGTGGGGTTATAAAAAATCTTCCATAAGTTAGGTTAGGATAGAAAGTTGACTTTATCTTATATGTATTTAATTGGTTTTGGGTTGAATTTTAACCTATTAGCAGGTCTAACGTGCCTACGGCGGTGAGGTGATGGTCTAGCAGACGACTCTGTCACGGCGGAAGAGGATGTTCATCTTGGGATCCGGCGACTCGTGGCCGGCGATGAGGCCGTATACGTCCGGCGGCCACAGGAAGCCTCCCATGATCGCCATCACTTTCACGGAGAAGATCTGCAACAAGTCCATTGGCCAAGAAGATATTCATCGAACAATTGTTATATGCATTGCATTGTGTATGTAGATTAGAAACTTAGAATCAAATGAGACTAAAAAAAAAAGTAGAAAGATTCGACCCGTACGTTCGATAGAAAGACGGTGACGAGTTGGGGATAGCGTTGCAATCGGATTAAATTCAAATGGATATTATGTTGTAAATGTAGGTAATATTTTAATTTTAAATTTTACTAGAAGACAAATACAATAAATTAGTTATGAAAAACTTACTACTAACAGCAAGCTACTCATCATATTTCAGAATATATGCAAAAAAAAATATAGTACCAAAGTCGAACGAACACGCGAATGACTTACTTTTGAGCCTAATGAAGAATAGGAAACAGCGCAGGCTTGATGCAATGCAGAACGTAGATGACACAGTGAAGCGAGCGGACGCGCAGATGCGCTGCTCAAAAACCTTATTGCTGCCCCGTGCAGGTGCGAGAAACCTTATTGCTGCCCCGTATAGGTACTCTCTCGCAAGTCACAGGTCACGCGAAAATACGTGAATACGCGTGCGCGTGCCTAGTTAGAACCCTCCTCATACCATCTCTATCCATATTCAAAGAGTGGTGAGGACTCCACCTTATAAATCGGTTTTTCTCACCTTACCTTAGCAATATGGTACTAAATCATGCATACTTTGGAATTAAGGAAATGGGCCAATTTCTAACATATTATTTATAATGTATCTTAATTTATATTTTTTTTCTCCGATTTGATAAGGCCAGATATGAATATGAATATGAATTCGGAGTTTCAGGGATGAGACAGATACATAACGGTTTTAGATCGAAAATAAATAATATAAACGGATAACACAAATATACAAAAGTAAGGTAACCGGCTAACAGTTACCGCCGATATTTTTATTCTTGGCTACAACACTCCATAGACAACAACATCATTTCCCCCCCCCCCCCCATTTTTTTATGTTGTTTTGTTGCCATTATATGATATAACATATATACGCGAATATTGTCAAATTAACTGACACAGTACAGCTGGTTTGAAGAAAAATTGCAGCCTTCCTTTTTTTTTCCTTTGTTCTGAAAGGTCATATTATACTGAAGAATAGATAAGGCTTAAAGCCTCAAATAAGCTCAGACCTTAATTACTTATCAAGAACCTCACTATCCATGTTCCATGGAAAAAAAATCACGCCCCACTGCCTTGAATCTTATGTGGGCCTATACAAGTGGGATAACAGTTGTAGAGCTGGGCCGTGTGGACGCCTGGAATCTCATGCCTTGAAATCAAGAACATGGCGCCTGGAGCGGAAGCCTGGTGGGCAAGATTGGTGGCGATTAATTGCTGTGGTGTGGCCGTGTGGGCTCATGGGCTGTTGAGCTAGGCCGAATATCCGTTTGGTTATTATCCGAATAACCGGTTACCGGTACTATTCGGTCGGATACATGATATCCTGAATTCGCTACCGAACCTGATATTAAATATCCGGTACCAAATTCAAATCTGATCGAATACCAAACTCGCTTCTTGAATTCGGTACTAATTAGATTCGGTACCAGGTTGGTCGGAAGATATCCGATCCATTTGCACCCCTAGTTGGGGTTGTTGTGAGCAAATCTATGAGAAGACGAGACTTGCCCGGAAGACGCTGTGAGAAGGACACCGAGGGTAAAAAGTAGGAGCAGGCATCGTATAGGTGGTGTGGGACGAGCGAGTAAATTAGACGACAAATACATCGTATGAAGCTAGCGTTCAGATCGAATGTCCGGCACTAGAACATTCACACAAATGGCACTATAGCACCTTTTCAAATCTGGCTCTCGAACATCCGTTTTGCAAATCTAGCCCCCTCTCCGAGCTCGGTAGTCGCGGGAGATGACATGTGCCGCCTACCATGCTACAATAGCATGATAGGTCCTACCGAGTCACCAGAGCTCAGCAGCACTAGCCGAGCAACCACAGCTCGATAGGTCGAAGACCTACCGAGCACGACCTACCGAGATGCAGTTGCTCAACAGGACACTACCAAGCAGCAACAGATCGGTAGGTGATTAGGTTAATCATGATTAGCACTAATTAAGCATAATTACCACTAATTAATCTGGGCGGCATCCTACTGAGCTAGAGGACTTGTCGAGGTCAAGGAAGCTAGATTTGGAAAAACGTGTGTTCGAGAGCCAAATTTAAAAAAAATGGTTACAATGTCATTTGTGTGAATAGTTCTAGGGCGCTAGTCGTGTCGTTAGTTTATTCACCACGCAACATTGACTTTCACCGTCCATTCCTTATTTGCTTTTCTCTCTCTCTACTCTCTCTCTCTCAAGCCATTAGACCAGAGACACAACACACCACTGCTAGACGAACCCACCCCTTCTCCACTCCTATTCTTGCACCAGCAACCTCTGCCACTGGTCGCTGGTCTGAGATCACTGCCGCTCATGCTCAAGAGTGACTGTCTGTGGTGGCTGGTGCTCGTGAGGCGGCCTTTCCTTCGTAGCAAGCAGCCAAAGCTCGCTGCACCTATTGCCTCCTAAGGGGAGCTCGCCAGAGCTGGTGAGGGCTTCATCCCCCTCCTCATCTATGCTCACCTCTATTGCTGACACTGGTAAGTCGAATTGTTGTAACAGTTATTTTGGAATGTTGCAGCACAAGACATGTTTCAATGATTTCTTTGTTGTTGAAACAAGGTTTAATTTTTATTGCAATAGGTTCTTGTTTTTGTTGCCTCAATAGGTCAAATTTTTTGTATATTTTTGTTTGTTGATATTGTGTTTGTTGCATCTAAGACAAAGATTTGTTGCAAGCATAAGAACTAATTGTTATGCTTCTAGGATTTTTTTTATTACGTTGGATCAAATTAGTTGCCTTATTGTCATCCATTCACCCATCAATCCTACATCTCCTAATCCCTATTGTCACATCCTAACTCCTCCATCTCCAGTGGCTCACCATTCTCCGGCAGCTAGAGCTAGCTGACATCGTAGCCATGCTCCTCCCGCTATTCTCCCTCTCTCTCTCTCTAGGCCGACAAGAGTAGTGTGTCACAGCAACGTAGTGGCGGACGGCTAGACCCAACCCCATGGCACTCCCTAGACCAACAAGAGTAGGGTGTCAAAGCGATTCGGTGGCAGACGGCTGAAGGAGCAAAGCGACGTGGATGCTTCCCCAGCCTTCTTCTCCCGGTCCTTGTCCATGCATATAGCCGCCGCCATCGTTGTTGTTGCCTTCGCATGGCCTCTTGACGTCCATATCCCTCTCCTCTAGTTGACCCACAATCCGATGCCTGTGACGGTTCCCACCATCGTCCATCTCTGTCTCCGTCAGCCACAAAGGAAGTTAGGGCCTGTTCTTTTTGGTTGCGGCTTGTGGCTTTTGGGATGTTTGTACGAGAGATTACAGAGTAACAGAAACTCACGTGCGATTTTTGCCGATATAAATGAAGTCAGTAAAATATGTACTACAATTAACTAGTAGACCATATCTTGAAAAAATACTCTGTTTAAAAGTAAATTATTGTAGAAAAATCAAAAAGCAACCTTTAAAGCTGAAAAGAACAAGACCTTACATTAGGGTTTGCCTGGCCATCCGGACCAGTGCGAATCGGGCAAAGTAATACAGTACCGCTGTACATGAGATACATGGTTATGGTAGTGACATAGGTCCTGCATCCGCCGTCCAATTGCCTCGAGATCCGATAATATGCGGCGCTTAAAGGGCGTATCTCTCTCAAAAAAGAAGAAAAAGGACGAGTAAAGGCGTACGTTCTTTCTTTACGCTTTCGCCGATGCAGTAATAACGTACGCTTCTCACGTCGGATGCGAGTGGAGGAATCGCTGACGCATGCGTACGTGGATATATACTTCCAGTCGTTGTCCACGTCAATATAGGAGACACACGTGTCGACGTCCACGTCGGCGACACACGTTACAGATCTTATCCATTGTGCTTCGCCTCTCGCTGATATTTGCACGCGGGGGGATGCACATTGTAGTAGGTGGCAGTAGCAGACAACATGTGTTGCTGCGTTCATACAATTGGCTGGTCGCTTTCGAGCCCTAATTCAAATCGGTAATTGGGTTCTTTATTTAGTTAGTGCCAGCTCAAATATCAAGCAAATTGGCGCTGAAATGGTTTTGAGTACCTGAGACTTGATTTCGTATCACATATAGGCTGGGTTGTTTTAGACTATAACTTTTGGTTTAAAATTTTGATTTCTGACTGTTCGTGAGAGAAAGTACGAAAAAGATACTTATGTACAATTTTGGCCGATATAGATGAAGTGGAGATATTATTTACTACAATTAACTTATAGATCTTGTCTTAAAAGAACACTGTTTAAAAATTAGTTATCTTACAAAGCTAAATCATTGTTACAAACAAAAAGTAAAGGGTGCCCAATTTGCAGATGCCTTCTCCAAACAGACTCTTCTTCATGAACAGACATCTATTGATACCACCCCCTCTTCATCTATAAATATGTACCATGTACTGATTCAGAGTTTAATGAATGAAATCAACACTTCATTTGCAATCACTTGTTCCCTCTTGCAATACGTTATCAGCACAAACTAATATACAAGTGCAAACAGAGAAGAACAAAAGGTAATGACATTGTTTCTGGATGTTCTTGTTCACACAGCGCTACGCAATCGCTGGCTGCCTCAGACGCCGCCTGCAGCCAGCCCCAAGACGGGCCGCCGGCGTTGCCATCGATCGCCTTGGGTCGCCGCGCCAAGAAGCCACCCGCAGATGGCTTTCCCACGCCGACCGTCCTCGGCGCCTTGGCTCTCGCCCACGCGCATGCCGCCGAGAAGGCTTGGCCCGGCCGCAGCCAAGACACGCGGCGCGCCGCGCACGGTCGGCCCGGCCGACGTAGCAGCCGCGCCCGCGCGCGGCGAGGCTCGTCCGCGAGACCGCGCGCGTGGCGAAAGCGGCGGCTTGGCGCGCGGAGACGGCGGCGGCGAGTAACTGGCGCGGGCGCTGGAAGCGGCGACGGCCGTGGCGCCGGCGCGGCCGGCGCTGCGGCGGGCGGCGGCGGCGCAGCCGAGCCCGTGGCGCGCGAAGCCAGCAGCGGCGGCGCGCACACACGGCCGCGGGTCGGCGGAGAGGCGCCGTGGCGCGCCGCGCCGGCGGCTCCGCGCCGCGGCATGCGGCGTCCATGGCGGCGCTTCGCGGCGGCGGCACCGCAGCGGCATCGCGCGCCCGTGGCGCGCGGTGGTCGGCCCGGCGGCGGCGAGGCACGCGCGGCGGCTCGGCGCCCAGCGCGCGAGGCGGCGCAGCGACGCCGGCGGCGCGACCGGCGCGCGGCGGCACGACGCGACGCGCGAGGCGTGGCCGGCGAGGCGCTGAGGCGGCCGGCCGGTGGCGACGGCGGCGCCCTCATGGTAGCCGGCGGCTAGGGTTAGGGTTATGGAAACCCTAACCTCCCCCATCCCCTCCTTTTTATATGGCTGCCCATCATGGGTTTTGGCCCAATCCCTCCCACCTCTCCTCATGGGCCCAAAGGCCGAATGGGCCTCAGCCCAAGTTTTCGAAAATTTGCAATGAGCCCCCAAACTTCATGGAAAATGCAGAATTTTCTTTTTACATAAATGTCTATTGTATAATTTGTAGTATAGTCCTTACGCTTATTTATAATTGTACTCGTCAGTTTGTACATTTATAAATTAGCATTTCAGTCCCTACAGGATCTGAAAATTATGTAATTGTTCAAATAAATGTGCATGCACATTTCTATAACTTTTGCATATTTAGGATTATTTTATTGCAATTTATTTACAATATGCATTGCGACCATATTTAAATTTGCTATCTTTCGCAAATTTAAAATTTCAAATTTCCGTTTAGTGAGTACCATTGTACTTAATAAATTGGAATTTTTGCAAAATATTATACCTACCATAAATACCATAAAATTACAATTTATGGCACTTCGCTACATTTATTTGTAAGCTATGCCATACAATAAATTGATGTTCACCACCAATATTGTGATTTATACGGTATTATAAATATAACCACATGTTATATTTAATTTGGTTATATATTCATTCGGATTACAATACTCATATTGTTTTCCACATATTTTGCATTTTATTACAACATTACCATACACATTAATTTACCTCATGTAAATTAATCATATATGGTGTACTTTTCATTTAGGTTTTAAATGGCTACCAAAGATTTTGAGCCTCTCGCTCTCAATGGTACCAACTATCCTACATGGGCTATGGACCTCAAAATCAACCTAACCACACGTGGGTTGCAACGGGTGATATTTGATCCTCCAAATGATCAAATTCCGCCGGATATTGTGATATATTCCGTTTTAAGCATAATACGGAATCACATACATCCAGATTTAAAGGCGGAATATTTGTGTGAGGAGAATCCACTCACATTATGGTTAGCCCTCAAAAATAGATATGAACAGCAGAAAGCTGTTATATTACCTGAGGCTAATCATGAATGGGCACATCTTAGACTCCAAGATTTCAAATCTGTTGGAGAATTTAATCATGCCCTTCATACTATTTGCTCCAAATTGCGTTTTTGTGACAAGGAACCAACGGATGCGGACAAAATAGAGAAGACTCTCTCAACTATGCTCCCATCTGACAGGGTCCTACAGCAAAGAATGGCGTGTGTAGAATTACCAAACTTATTTTGATCTTATGCATACTATGCTTCAGGCAGAAAAGCATGCTGAACTTCTTTTAAAGAATAATCAGCAACGTCCCATTGGGGCTGCTCCACTTCCTGAAGTTCATTCTAATCAAAATAACAATAAGTTCCGTGGTTCAAAAGACCACTCCAAGAACTTTAAAGGTAAACACAAGCGCAACATGACGCAAAAATCAAGTGGATTCAAGAAAGGTAAAGGCAGTCATGGTAAGAAAGTTGACAAAACTGAAATTTGTCAAAAGTGTGGTTGTTACAACCATCCTACCAAGAAATGCTGCACCCCGAAGCATCTTGTGAACCTCTACCTAAAATCTTTGGCTCACGGCAAAAATGTTCAAGAGAAGAGATTTGAAGCACACTTCAATCTCACATCCAACAATGATGCAGCCGGATGCTCTCAACAGTTCATTCAAGAACTCAAAGACACATGTGCTTCTACAAAGAAGGATGATCTCATGTGCACCGAGGACACCCTTGAAGAATTTCATTCTCAAGACATGTTTGGAGATCTCAGTTAGACTCCTCGTTCCATAGCTAATAAGTACTATAGTGTTGTAATATAAATAATATTGTCATCTATATTGTAAGCTTGTATGCTACAATTATATATCGAACACATTCGATATTATCAACAAAGTTTGTATGTATTCTATATATACCACTATAAAAATTTCATCAAATTTTTCTTTGTGTATATAGATTTTTGGAGTCAATCCAATGGAGGAGGAATTATGCCTTGTGGACAGTGGTACCACAAACTCTATACTTAGGGACACAAAATATTTCCTTACTCTTACTAGGAGGAAATGAAATGTTTTAACCATCGCTGGACGCAATGCAACGATAGTAGGCTCTGGTCGCGCCTCTATCACCCTCCCTATGGGTACACAATTGGAAATTGAGGATGCACTCTTATATTCTGATTGAACACGTACCCTACTTAGTTATAGAGATATCTGTCACAATGGTTTCCATGTTGAAACCCAAAATGACAAAAAAGAGGAATATCTCCTCTTAACCAAACACAACGGATATGGCAAACAAGTACTAGAAAAATTCCATCTTTAAACTCCGGATTGTACTATACATACATCAAACTCATTCAACATATTGTGTACAAAGTAATTTTCCAAAACACTAACACATTCCAAATATGGCATGATCGCCTTGGCCATCCAGGCATTGGAATGATGCGGAAAATTATTAGCAATTCAATTGGTCATACATACCTCAAAACAAAATTTCCGGAATCCTCAGATTTTGTGTGCACTTCCTGTGCCACCGGAAAATTGATTTTAAGACGCTCTTATCTTAAAATCAGAGCTGAACCACTTAAATTCCTTGAATACATTCAAGGAGATATATGTGGTCCTATACAACCATTGTGTGGACCGTTCAGGTACTTCATGGTTCTAATTGACGCATCTACTAGATGGTCACACGTGTGTCTTTTATCCACATGAAACCATGCATTTGCTAAGTTAATTGGTCAAATTATCCAATTACGAGCACATTACCCTGAATATCGAATTCAATCAATTCGAATGGACAATGCTGCTGAATTTTCATACCATGCCCTCAATGACGATTGTATGGCTCTTAGGATATAAGTTCAACATTCTGTTCCATATGTTCATACACAAAATGGTTTAGCCGAATCTCTTATCAAGAGAATCAAGCTCATTGCAAGACCATTACTACAGAATTGCAACTTACCAACATCATGTTGGGGTCATGCGCTTTACACTGCACGACTTAATCCAATTGTGTCCAATCGCATATCATAGCACTTCCCGCTACAATTAGTGCGTGGAAATCCATCGATATTTCCCATCTGCGAAAGTTCGGTTGCGCTACATACGCATCGATCTCACCACCGCAGCGTACCTCAATGGGACCGCACAGAAACTTGGGATCTATATTGGGTATAAATCTCGTCAATTATAAAATACCTCGAGCCCCTAACGGGGACACATTTCTGACGATGACGCTGATTGCATATTCAATGAGGAACATTTCCGGCATTGGGGAGACAACAAGTACCAAACTGAATGCCGCAAATTAATTGGAATGTTCAAGGCATTCCGCCTCGCACCACGTGACGAGAGACCGAACTTCAAGTTGAGAACTCATTTATTTGCAAAACATTGCAAATAACTCCGCCGATGCATTTACTGATTATAAGGGTGTCACAAAATCCTATAATCCTGCCAGAAATATGCCTGAAAGAGTGGAGGTACCGCAAAATAACACTCAACTCCCAGTTCAAAATAAGAGGGGGAGAAGTACGGTACAAATGGCGGATACAACTTCTAACAAGCGACAAAGGAAACAGAACAATGTAAATGCAGATCAACCTCAAGTTGATAGACACAAAAGGATCCTTAAACCCAGATCAATAGTGCACTCAATTACTGATCCTGGGACATCGGAATACCCCGACTCAAATGTTTTGGGAAATAACATTGAGTCATCAGGGGTCCAAGAAATTTCCACTAATTATACTGATTCTGAAGAATCATACGATCGTAAGACTACAATTGTCGACATTTATTTCTCCACAACAATTGCAAACAACCTTCAAAATGATCCAGATCCCAAGACCATGGCAGAGTGCAAACAGCGCTCGGACTGGACTCAATGGAAGGATGCAATTCAAGAGGAGTTAGCCTCGCTCAAGAAAAGAAATGTATTCACCAATGTGATACATACACCTCCCAAAGTATTCCCTGTCGGTTTCAAATGGGTTTTCGTCATAAACGGAATGAAAACAATGAGGTGGTGAGATACAAAGCAAGGCTTGTAACACAAGGGTTCACGCAGAGACCCGGCATTGATTTCAATGAAACTTATTCTCCAGTAATGAGTGGAATAACATTCCGATACTTAATCTCATTGGCAGTACAAAATCATCTATCTTTTCAGTTGATGGATGTAGTGACCGCATATCTTTATGGGTCACTTGATTCGGACATATACATGAAAATTCCCGATGGAATTTCAATTCCGAATCCAAACACAAATCGCAATATGTATTGTGTAAAATTAAACAAGTCTTTATACGGCTTGAAACAGTCGGGAGAATTTGGTACAACCGACTAAGCGAGTCCTAACCAAAAAGGGATACTCCAACAATGATGATTGCCCATGCGTGTTCATCAAAAGATCCTCAACAGGATTTTGCATTATATCTGTGTATGTTGATGATCTTAATATCATTGGTAACACACAGGATATAGATGGAACACATAATCATCTTATGACGGAATTTGAAATGAAGGATTTAGGTAAAACCAAATTTTGCTTAGGTATACAACTTGAGTACCTTCATACATGCATCATAGTGCATCAATCAGCCTATGTTCAAAAAAAATATTGGAGAAATTCAATATGGACAAAACATATCCATCGAAAACCCCCATGGTTGTTCGATCACTCGACAGGGACAAAGATCCATTTAGACCCCGAGATGACAATGAAGAGTTATTGAGACCTAAGGTTCCATATCTCAGTGCCATCAAAGCGCTTATGTACCTTGCAAACTGCACCCGGACGGATATTGCATTTGCGGTAAATCTATTTGCTAGACATAGCGCTGCTCCAACAAAAAGACATTGGGTAGGAGTGAAGAATATCCTTAGATATCTTCAAGGCACTAAAGATCTCGGTCTATTCTTCCAGAAGAATAAAAATGTGGATTTAATAGGATATACTGATGCTGGCTATTTATCAGATCCCTATAATGCCAGATCTCAAACAGGCTTTGTATTTTTACATGGTGGAACAGCCATCTCTTGGAAGTCTTCGAAACAGACTATAGTGGCTACATCCACTAATCATTCTAAAATAATTGCATTATATGAAGCATCACATGAATATGTATAGCTTCGCAGAATGATTAACCACATAAAACAATCATGTGGTATAGGTGCTATCGCATCACCTACCATTATCTATGAAGATAATGCTGCTTGCGTTGTTCAAATGCAAACGGGTTACATAAAGAGCAATATCACAAAACATATTGCACCTAAATTATTTACCCACATGAATTGCAAGAGAGTGGGGAAATAAATATTCTGCAAACTAAGTCTTATGATAATCTCGCAGACTTATTCACCAAGTCATTACCAACTTCCACATTTCAGAAATGTGTTTGTGAAATTGGTATGCGAAGACTATGTGATTTGCAGATATCAGGGGGAGAAAACTCCTAAGATTTAACCCGTTCAATATAAATATTGTACTCTTTTTTCCTTTATGAGTTTTCCCTCTAAGGTTTCTCATTAAGGTTTTTAATGAGGTAATATGACAACGTAATCATAAATATATTATATCTCTATTTTCCACACAGGGATTTTTAAGGAGATATAATCAAATATATGCCATATCAAATTTTCTCCTTAAATTTTCCCACAGGGTTTTAAAAGAGTTTTTCATGGCATATCTACTCTATCAATTCTCCTCATATTTTTCCCTACAGGGTTTTGGAGGAGTTTTTCTAAGACGATGAATCAAGGCGATCATATGAAACACATTGGTCAAGGGGGAGTGTTACAAACTAAAAGTAAAGGGTGCCCAATGTGCAGATGCCTTCTCCAAACAGACTCTTCTTCATGAATAGACATCTATTTATACCACCCCCTCTTCATCTATAAATATACACCATGTACAAGAGTTTAATGAATGAAATCAACACTTCATTTGCAATCACTTATTCCCTCTTGCAATAATCATAACCCCATCCAGCAATGCATTCAATGTGGACGGACGCGTGTCTTCGAATCTTCCCTAAGCCTATGGTCCGTGAGAATGAGCAGCTTAGGGAGAGGCTGTATGTTAAGGCTGTAATCGTTTTGGTTTCAACTTCTGGTTTTCGGTTTATTTTTCACTATTTATAAATTCCGTCTTTTTCTAAATTTTTGGTTTTTTGTTGAGCTTTTTTGCTGATTCTTTTTTTGCCGTATTTGTTTGTATTATATGTAATAGGCTAATATTTTTTTATATTTTTAATTTTTTAAATTTAATTATGCTAAATAAGCCTCTGTTATCTACAATGTTTTTTCAGCCAGCTACAATGCATTTCAACCATAAACCACCAAAAAAGCCCAAATTAGTCGTCCAATCGCAGAGCGCCGCATGGATCCGTTTCTTCCGTTCGTATGTGCACCTTGGATAAGACAGCCACCCTCTACGATTATGTGAGGAGATTTGTTATTTAACATATGGTTTATGCCTCTAAAATTGGCGCACGGTAGGCCCAGTTTTAAACAATTTCTGACTTCTAAAGTTAAAAGTCGTTTGAAACACGTTGACCTTTTTTCTTTTTCTTTGTATTATCCATAGAGATCTAACGATGTTTTTTATTTATTTTTTTTCTATTTTTATTTATTTTCATTTAACAGAATACCTAAAAAAACACCAGCTACAATACTATTTTAGCTAGAAGTCACAGCCAAGGTTGTCAGGATCGCGATCTCAGATTGGATCGTTTTTCATCTGACAGGATCAGATCATAGAATCACGATTCTATCAAATTTTTAAAAGCATATATATATATATATATATATTGAATTACATTTCTAAATATACAAGTCTATAGTGGTTTTTTGAATTTAATTTGTAATTTGAGTACACTTATTCATGTTATATTGAATTAAGCTTGATTTTAAAAACTTATTTAATTGTTTTAATAAACTAATAATCTAAAATTGCAATATATCAAAGATAATACTTTTTTACCTTAAAACAACACGTAACAACAAAAATAAAGCAAATTAAACTATTGCAGCTTAAACTAGGAATAGATAATATCAAATTTTATATTCTAATATAGTTTGTTATCAGGATCATGATTCTACTGTAATTCTATCCGATCCTAACGATTCTACGAGTTGGATCGCGATCCCACCACGATACTGCCTAATTCTGATCCATCCTGCGATCTGTTATCTACCTTCAGTAGGATCGTACGATACTACAATAAGTATGGCAAAATTTGCCAAAAACTAAGTCTATTACGTATGGGTCATAGGACCTATGAAAATATGGCAAGCCACAATTATAACAACGAACTAAACACGCGTCTAAGAAATTGTGGCATATCTAACGTTAGGCCTCAAACGAACCACCCCAGATATACATTTTAGCGTATTTCGAAGAAGACATTAGTTTTTTTCCTTTCTCTCAGCTCCTTGCATGTGTATATATAACAGCGTCAGTGTAGGGCATATTCTTTTCAGCTTTTAAAAACTATTTTTTGATTTTTCTATAGTAACTAGCTTTTAAATGGAGTAATAGAGTATCTTTTTAAGACGAGGTCTACAAGTTGATTGTAGTACACATTGTAGTGACTTCATTTAGATTGACCAAAACTGCATGTGAGTTCCTGTTACTCCGTATTCTCTTTTGCGAACAGCCTAAAAACTATAAACTGAAGCAAAAAAGAACAGATCCGTACGTAGAAAATCACTTGCCCATTCTAAACACAAGAACTTCGTGACAATTTTACATGAATTCCACTGTTCTGACAAAATTCGACCGAAATTTCTATGTAGACACCTAGCGAAAGAGAACTCAAAGGCTCACTATATAAAATACAATATCTTTTTTCCCTGTGAGTAATCCGAAAACCTTGTTTAGAAGAACGGGACATTATTAGTCCCAATACGAAACAGCATGCAGTTGCATACTAGGTTGCACGACGAATTGTTATAAATTCTTGCGATAACTTTTGCAATCGGGGGCAGAGACCTTTTTATGTATAAAAAAACTTATGGAACATCCATGAGCATTATAAGTGAATAGGGTTGTAAACTAGCTCAAGCTGGATACGAGCTCAGCGAGTGTAGTCTGAGATTTAGGTGCTGCTCTAAACAATTTCGAAGCCCGACTTCAAGCTTTTGTTATTGACTTTTGGCTATAAGTAAATTGGAGCGACTGCTAGATTGTTATTTAATCAAAAAAATAAGAAAAAATAGTAAAAAAGAGAAAAATTGAAAAACATCACTATATCTTTTAGGACAATATAAAGAATAAGAGAAAAAAAATCAAAAAAACCAAAATTAAGAAACCGACACATTTCAAATGACTTTGGACTTTTGAAAGAAACCAGAAGCCGAAAGATTAAAAACCGTTTAGAGCTGGACCTTAAGCTTCAAGCCAAGTTTAAGCTCAGCTAGAAGGTAACACCACCTTCTACGGATGCTTGGCCAAATCTTGAACATGGGAATGAAACATGCAAGGAAAAAGCAAAAGTCGAGTAGCTATCCAAGCCTGCTGTTTCGGCGATAGCTCTTGGCTTCTGTTTTTAATTTAATATTCCTTAATTTCATCTTTTTTTTAGTTATTTTGGGGTTTTTTATTTTTATTTTTTCTTATACTTGTTGATATTGTTCGTGATGGGCTAACCTGTTTTTATTTTTCTTTTTATTTTTTTAAAATTTAATTATACTAAATAAGTCACCTTAGCTATAATAAAAAAAAACCGATTATGGTAAAAAAAGTATAAATCATTGCTAAACTGAATGACTTACGTAGACTCGCGAGTTTAGACACAAGCTTGTGGAGCGAGGTTTTTTGAATTTGGACACTGTTGGACCCCTGTGCATCCAAAATTCCCGTTTTGACCCCCGAACGAAAAAAAAATTCCAGATTTGGACCCCTCCTCACCGCGCGTTAACGCTAGCGCGACGTGTGCCCGATCGTGCGATGCGGTACCGCACGACCGCGATATTCATCCGGTCGTGCGGTACCGAACCGCACGATCCGCGTGGCGTAGCTCGGCCGCGCGATCGTTTCGTCGAGCGGCGCGCCGCGCGCGCAGCGCGTTGCGTTATCCAGCCCGAAGCGCGCCACCTCCGCTCGGCGCGCGTTGCATTCGCCGACCGCCACGGCCGGCGTCGCGGCGCGCGCGCCCTTTTTGACCGCATGACAAAGCGATTCGCGCGCATGTTCGTGTTTAACAGATAGTGATACTGTACTTTTCTGATTCTTTTACTCACTTCTGTGTGTACAATCCTGGATTTTTGGATATGGTACGTGTCCATTCTTCCTCTGACGTGAGGAGATTCTAGAAAGGTACTGCTTTGACGTGAGATGCCACAAGAAAAAAGGAACAGGCTGCACAGGCGCGCGAATCGCCTGTCATGCGGTCAAAAAGGGACGCGCGCTCGCGAACGCTCCGGTCGTGCGGTCGGCGAATGCAACACGCGCTCGAGCGGGAGGTGGCGCGCTCGGGCTGGACAACGCGCGCTCGCGCGGGAGGTGGCACGCTCGGCAAAACGATCGCGCGCTCGGAGCTACGCCACGCGGTCGTGCGGTCTGGTACCGCACGACCGGATGAACGATCGCGATCGTCGGCGGTACGGCATCGCACGACCGGGCACGTGTCGCGCTGGCGTAATCGCGCGGTGAGGAGGGGTCTAAATCTGAAATTTTTTTCATTAGGGGGTCAAAACGGGAATTTTGGGTGTACAGGGGTTCAACAGTGTCCAAATTTCAGGTTTTTTACTGCCCTATCCGTGAAGTAGCTCCATCTCGTAGAAGCTCCAAAATGAGCGAGACAATGTTGCTTTTCCCCGAATCACGTCACGGCATTCCACGCGCCTACCACAATTCCCACGATAAGATCACAAGATGGCGCCATTTCACGTCAAATACTGCTAGCCTTGGCCTTCATTTCGCACTTATCAGCTAAGAGCAAGTATAATAAGAGACTGTTAGTAGACTGTATGCTGAGGTAGAGGAGAGAGAGGAGGAGAAAGAAGAGAGATGGGCTGTAAGTTTACAGCCAGCTGAAGTACAACAACCAAGAAACTTTGTGAGAGAAAGGGGTGGATCATACAGCCTTCAGCTAGCTGTAAACTACTATATGAAGCAAGTACAATAAGGCTTAGTCAGCAGGCTATAGTAAATATAATATCAATAAAATCTTACGTGGCAGAGAGAGAAAGGAAGAGAGAGAAGAAAACTGGCTACTAAATTACAGTTAGCTATAGCACATAAAAATATGCATTTCACTCTCTTACACGTGGGGCCAAATAGTTATTGTAATAGCTACCTTATTGTATAAACTATTTTTTTGAATACTATAGATGAAATGGACAAGTGTTATAGTCACTAGTTGACTATACTATTGTACTTGCTCTAAGTGGGCTGTAAGTATCTATACAGTCAGCTAAAGGCTGTATTATTAACCTTGCTCTAAAGGCGTTCTCTGCCCAGCATTTCGTGTCGGTCTCGCAGATATGCATTGTGCGAATTACCATGTTGTCAATTACTACCACATTATCACTAGAAAAGTGACTGCCGCAGAGGGCATATTTTCAGCTTATCACTAGAAAAGTGACTACCGCAGAGGGCATATTTTCAGCTCCGCTTTCAAACTTTATAGGCTAATTTTTAAATAGAATATCTTCTCAAAATAGTTTCTAGAAATTATTTGTAGGAGTTACTGTAGAAACTGTTTTAGACAAAACGGTTTCTTAACGCGAATATCTCTTACTCTCTCAATCTCTCTTGTAATTAATCAAAAGTCAATGCGTAAAAGGAAAGGGCCACGGCATTTTTTTAACAAAATCTTAATTATTCACCGTGCCTTTCTACTTATTCTTGTACTATTACTACTAGCTAACTGCTAGTAATATGGATGAGGTGAGATGAGGAGATCCTTTTCCTCCTCTTCTCGTACGACGGACGCATCCGCGTACTTAGGTCCTTTTTATATTGATTGTGGCTTCTTTTTTTTGCTATGGTTAGATTCATGGTTAAACTTAGATTTAGCATTGGCTATACCCGATTACGCAGACCGCACCGGAGAACAAGTTTTAGGCCCAGCTCAAAAGAGGTTTTTTTTGAGTGGCTTATAGTTGAAAAGTATTGTAGCTGGCTGAAAAAACATTGTAACTGACGGAGGCTTATTTAGCATAATTAAATTTTAAAAAAATTAAAAATAGAAAAAAATATGTTAGCCCATCACGTATAATGCAAACAAATACGAGAAAAAAGAACCGATAAAAAAGCTCAAAAAAAATCAAAAGTATAGAAAAAGACGAAATTTATAAATAGTAAAAAATAAACTCGAAGCTAAAAGCTCAAGCCAAAACGAGTAGGACCTTACGAGGACTGAACTATTTCCTGTGGAATTTCTATGCTCGTTTGTGTTCTCGAGGTGCATTAATTTACAGCCGAGAACATTGGGCATGTTCAGAGCATAAGAAATTCGCAAAGGATTTTTACAGTAAAAAGAAAACACCCCCTCTATTGCGAACGCCTCCCTGTTGTCGTCGCAAGGAGCTCACTACCAAAGTAGACGTCGCTGTGCTAGTATTTGGATACTAATTTTCATTGTCCCTGTATGTTGACTAGTACTACTTACATTAGCAACAAACTTACATTAGCAACAATCTTACTTGAGTGGCAAATGATTTCCAGGGTTAGCTTATCCCCACAGTACGACACAGCCTAGCACACCATTGAAAACGAGCTAGCCACATTCGGCTTGTTTGGCAACGGCTGCGACTTATAGCTTTTAACTGAAATTTTTGAATTTTGGTTGTTTACGGTACAGATTACGAAGAGACAGATACTCACTTGTGATTTTGGCTGGTATAGATATTGGGCTTTTAACGTGTAGATCGTTTAACTTGTAGACCCCGTTTTGAGAAAATACTCCGTTTGAAAGTTAGGTACGGTAGCAAAAGCCAAAAGCCGCCAGCTTCGGAGGACAAGAACAGGCCCTCATTTCGGCTTCGACTTCTACCTAGGTTGGCTTATCCCCACATTACAACAAAGTCTAGCACAACATTGAAAATGACTTAGGCTCTGTTCTTTTCAGTTTCTAAAAGCTATTGTTCGGCTTTTCTGCAGTAACTAGCTTTGAAATGGAGTATTTTTTTTAAGATAGTATCTATTAGTTAATTGTAGTACATACTTTACTGGCTTCATTTATATCGGCAAAAATCGCATGTGAGTTTCTATTACTCTGTAATCTTTCGTATAAACAACCCAAAAGTTACAAGCCGCAGCCAAAAAGAACAGGCTCTTAGCTCCATCCATTTCGGTTTCTGACAAAGCCAAAAGCTAAAAGCTCAAATGAACGCGTTAGCTTTTTAACTTCAGTTTTTTTGGTATTTTTTACCTTTTTTCCTTTGCACTATTCATGGGGATATAACGATATTTTTTTATTTTTATTTAATTGAATGACTCAAAAAAGCTAACAGTCGTTAAGTACATTTCAACAAAAAAAACCAGCAGCCGCTAAAAAAAACAAATTAAACAGGACCAACTTGTACTATGCGAAATTACTACTACATGTTTACTCTAGAATGCCAAATTGCCAATACTTTCTACATTTGGCTTATCGATCCAGACAGACATTTGATTGAGCACGCGATACTCGTCCGACCGTTAAGCATGTTTCCTGATTTGGGTCAGGCTCGAGACCAGGCCGGGGTCGAAGCCGGGCCTGGAATAGACTTGGGTTGGCATGAGTTAGGCTTGGGCTAGGGTCTGGATGGGCCTAGATTGGACTAGGACAAATCTGAACTTTTTTCATGTCCGGCATGAGTAGTAATAATAGGGTTAGTAGACACTGTACCAACTTCAGCTATATAGTCCAAAATCACATGTGATTGTCTCTCTTTTCGTACTCGCTCTTGCAAACAGTTAGAATTCAAAAGTCATAAACCAAAAGTCATAACTCATAACCACAAAAAAAGACCCACTCAATATTCTAACTTTTACAAAAATTCACTATAACAACTTCACCAAAAAGAAAAAAAGATCACAACAGCAATACCAGTTCGAGTTTGAATGCCCGTTTATATGGGCTTTTGCTAATAGCTTTTGACTTTAACTTATAAATAGAATAGCTTGTAAAGAATCATATGGAAAGAGAGAAACTCGTATGCAATTTTGGCCGATATAAATGAAGTCATTACAGTGTGTACTGTAATCGATTAGTAGACTCTGTCTTGAAAAGACACTTCGTTTAAAAGCTATGTACTATAGAAATGTTATTTAGGGTCTATTCGGCAAGTCAAAAGCCGGTCGGCTTTTGCTTTTGCTTTTGCTACAGTACCTAACTTTCAAACGGAGTATTTTCTCAAGACGGGGTCTACAAGTTAAACGATCTACATGTTAAAAGCCCAACATCTGTACCAGCCAAAATCACAAGTGAGTATCTGTCTCTCCGTAATCTGTATCATAAACAGCCAAAATTCAAAAATTTTAGCCAAAAGCCACAAGCCGCAGTCAAAAAGAACAGACCCTTAATATAGAAAAATATATTTTAGACCAATCAGACAAGCACTCACCAAACATGCACATGCTGTCTGGGCTGTTCTTTCAGGTTGCGAATGATAATTTTTTAATTATGTTCGATAGATCTAATAAATAGTACTGACTGATGGAGGCATGCTGGTCACTCGGACGGTGAGGAATCTTGTTATCAGAAAGAAAGATTTAGCGCGTTGCCATGGATACGAGATGTTTGGTTCCCATGGAATGGAATTTGATGAATTGGTGGCGTGGGCGCCAATGGGCCACGCATGAAATCCACCTTCTGTGGGTCTCCTCGAATCCAAATTTCTACTCACTTTTCAATGACAGAACGGCTGCAATGGCAATGCATCTACACACACACACAGACAATTTGAACAGGCCAAAGAAAGAGCCAAGGCATTTCACGTATATTTTGAACCTTTTTTTTTCCCTCGGTGGCCTGTGCTCTCCAAGCTGGTAAATTAAAATGCTGAGAAGCACGCAAAAAATATATATATGTAGGAAATTTTTTCTGGGTGGATGATAGGGGGCTCGTTGAAATTTCCACTGGATTTACTACGGACTCAACCATGATTGGTCCAGTTCCTTTGGTATTTGTTAGACCGCGTCGATAGGTCGAGAATATAGTGATGATGAATAGTTGATTTCTAGATTGAATTAAAATTTACGTTTATGAAAGTTTCGGATGATGCACTATGGGAAATCTGGAATTGCTGGAATACTCAGATTAAGTGGTCTGACCGCCTTGTATTGGGCGGTCCGACCGGCGGGCTTCAACCATGAACGGTAGTCGGTGGTCCGATCGGCCATGTGTTGGATGATCCGATCGGCAGGTCGACTAGGGCAGAACGACCACGGCAAAATGACCACAACAGGTCGACCATAATAGAATGACCACGACTGAACGACCACGGTAGAACAACCACGGTTGAATGACCACGGCAGAACAACCACGACTGGTCGACCATGCCTGGTCGATGATCATAAACTACAGAGAACTGGTCATAAGCTATAATGAAACTATCGGTAGCTACAGTGAACCAGTTGAAAATCATACGCAACAGCAACCGATCGGAAGTCGTAAGCTATAGTGAACCAGTTAGAGGTTGTAAGCTACATCAACCGGTCGGAGGTCATAAGCTACAGTAACCGGTTGGAGGCCGTAGCTATAGTGCATTGTCATTGGTCGTAGCTAAAGTGCCTGGTCGATGGTGGTGGATACAGTGCTTGGTTGATGGTCGCTGCTACAGTAACCGGTCAGTAATAAGAGGTACATTGCTTGGTTGATATGATGGTCGTAGCTATAGTGCATGTACCTACAGTGCATGGTCGTTGATCGTAGCAATAGTGCTTGGTCGATGGTCTGAGCTACAGTGACTGGTCGATAGTTGGTTGTCGTAGACTTTCAAGTACTCCGAGTACTCGTAATCGTCGAGTACTCATATTGGGCTAGCGGTCTGACCGGCCCGGGCATGGCGGCCAAATAGGTCTTACTAGGTGGTCTGAGGTTATTTTTTGGAAAGTGTAGATGTTGAGGTCGTGGATGATTTGGTTTGTGTTTATTGATGGACAAGAGTGTGATCTACATGTGTGGACTGATGTTGGTCAAGTTGAAAAGAACTTATGCTGAAAAAAGTTCTTTGGTCTTTGCATGTGCAGGTTAGGCGTAGAGACGGTCATGGTCGGTAACGAGGAGGACCGGGACTATGAGGAAATCTTAGGTCCAAGCAGTCGAGGATATCACGATGTGGTCGGGCTTGTGTTGGAGCACGTAGAGATCAAAGGTGGATGATGCGTAGAGAAGATATGGGAGGTAGGTCCTAGAGGCTTTAACACATGATGGGTTGGAAGAAGTTATGGAAGGTGTCTATAACTGGAAGGTTTAGAGATTTTGAAAAACCCGTGTTTGGAAAGGTTTTGGGTCCCTTGATTTTCGGAATTAATTAGGATGTCATGTCCGTGTTGATAAGGACAGAGGTTGGGGCACAACATATAAAAGCAGAAAGAGGTTAAGAGTTAACGGTGTGGCTTTGAGAGGACTCGAGACGGTTTTTTTGGAGAAAGCTTTTAGAGTTTTTATACTAGGGTTTAAGGGGTGCCGTGGTGGCACTTTGTAGCCACAGAACATGATTCAGAAATAAAAGATCAGATCTATTTCGAATAAGTTAGTTACTGTCAGCGGTGTATTTTCTGGGTGTCATCTTTGACTCATTCTTGTTACGAGCAAAGTAGTACTTGGCGAGATAGCATTCCACTATTGACTTGATCGCTCGCCGAGTCGTCCACTCGATTGTCGCCAATAGCATCGATAGGGAGAGCAAATCAGAACACGTCAACTCAAAGGCACTAATTTCTCGAAGGCATAGGTGATCGAGTGGTTCTGCTCCTAGTGTCAAAGATTTCAAGTACGTGCAAACTGGTCAAAGATCAAATTATGAAGCAATCGTAGTTTATAACTGGTAAGGAGCTTTTGACAACTGAGCGATCGAGCGAGCGGTCGAGCGTTGATCGGTCAAAACCTTAATCGAGCACTAAGATATTCACAGAATCAGAGACAATCATTCACCCCCATCAGGTTGTTGTATTCGATCCTACAAGTGTACTAGAGCATGTCACTATGGCGTCAGATAGGTATATGAATCGTTCCCCCATACTATGTGGTACTGATTTTGCTTTTTTGAAGTGTCGTATGCAAGCTTATATTAAGATTCAAGATAGTGATGTTTGGAATAAGATTTTCTAGACCTTATGAGGTTCCTGCTACTGTTACTAATCTAAATAAAACAGATGTCGATTTAAATGCTTAAGCTCGTAACTTGCTGTTTCAAGAAATTTCTCGTAAAGAATTTGACCGTGTAGCTTATATTAATTCTGGTCATTTAATAAGGAAACTCTTTGCGATTATCATGAAGGAACACTAAAATCAAGAAAGTGCATAAGCATCTGTATCAAAAAGAGTGCTCTGATTTTGCTATGAAGCCTGGTGAATTTATTGATGACATTTTTTCTCGTTTTGAGAAAATATTGAGTAATTTACGTGGTGCTAATTTTATTCCTACTGATGAAGATAATGCAACTAAAATTTTGAGATATTTAGATTCTGAGTAGTTGGTGGTTGTCACAACTATTAATCAAACTATCGATCTAGATACTTTAACCATAGATGATCGTTATTCTAGATTGAAAACCT
The DNA here is from genome assembly GCA_036346575.1 of Dendrocalamus sinicus. Lineage (NCBI taxonomy): Eukaryota > Viridiplantae > Streptophyta > Magnoliopsida > Poales > Poaceae > Dendrocalamus > Dendrocalamus sinicus. Next base: position 3,100,506 of record CM070675.1, read on the forward strand.
ATGAGATAGAAACTTTGCAATCTAAGATTGATTAATCTTCATTTTTAGCACTTGTAAATAATCCCGTGTAGGCTGCTCCATCGAGTTTTTTTGTCTCGTGTTTCTTTGTCTACTCTATCTTCCTTTTCAGTGGAGCAGTTCGAGCAGCTCTCTGAAGAGGACTTGATGTTGATCTCGTCAAGAGCATACAAGGCACTCAACAACGTAAGGATGAGGAAATGAGGTGGTGTTTCAGATTCGATTATGTGCTTTGAGTGTGACCAGTTAGGCCACATTAAGATGAATTGCTCTAAACTCAAGGAGCAGGTGATTAAGGAAGATAAGAAATATCGTCATCGGCCATCCAAGAACAACAACACCAAGGGTGGTAATGTTCGTCGCAAGTTTGCTAAAAGACCATATCGACTATTGAGCATCTTGATTTGAGTGATGTGAAACATGAGAGTTGCGACGACCACCACCACGATGATGCTGATGCTAAAGGTAAGAAGAATAAAAACAACGACTTCACAAGCATGTGGTTTGTAGCAAGCAACAACAACGACGATGATAATAGTGATCCCGATGAAGTAAGACCATCGCATGATGAGCTTGAAGATGATTTAATTAAGCTTGCTATTGAATTAAAATGACAAAAAAGGAATTGAACAAAAATAATTTTGTTGTTGAAAACTTGAATTCTGAGATTAATAGATTTAGAGCTTCTATTCCTAATGATGAATCATATGAGTTTTGTCAAATTTTATATTCTGAGTTGGAGACTACTAGATCAGTTAATGCATCAAACTTGGTTAAACTTAGAGATGTAACTGATAAATTTGATAAATTAAAATTGGCATATAACTCTTGTAATGAAAAATTAAAATTTGGTAATGATGAAATTAAAAAGTTCAAGTTTAATTCTTCTACATGTTTAGAGTCAAGTATTTCAAATGCTCAATTTGAAACTTGTTGTAATTATGAATTGCTAGAAGCTCAACTTAATTCATCTAAGAAATCAATTCAACAAATACTTTACTATGAGATACTTTCTTGCTCTAACTGTCCTAAACTTAATATTGAAATAGAAATATTTACTAGACAACTTAATGATTGTGCTGAAAACGATAGATTGACTCGATCTAGTGCTTCTAAGATTCTTGTAAATGAATTTGTTAAGTGCACATCTTATTCCTCACTAGCTAAAGAAAATAAATATCTTAAGGACATTTTAGATAGATTTTTTCGTAGAAGAATTTGAATATGAACCTAAACAAGTCAAAAATAAGTATGAAAAATCATGGTCTAGGATTTAATTTTATTGAGCATGTGAAGAATAATCCTCATAAAGTTGTTAAAATTCTTGAACCTGCAAAAAATTGAAGTAAAATCTGAACTGAAACAAATTGTCTTTAAATCTGTTGGTATTGTGAAGTTCATTTACCAAAGTGGGTGCTGTGAAGTCGATTGATATAACTTCTCATCAAGTCAAGTATCAATGCACTTATTGTGGTAGAGATGGTTATTTAATTCAATTTTGCTTTCGAAAAGCGAATAAAGAAAAGAAAGATAGGTTAAGGAAGGGTTCTTGAGTGGAGTATATGCAAGCTACTTATTGTTACTTTGCTCCCTCTAATCAATCTTCTATAGGTTCAAAAGTTTTTGCAACAGGACTAGTCAGATAAGTGTTTTTCTTATGATCAGACCGGTCGGCGGTCAAACCAGCCTTGCAAAGTCGGTCAGACCAGCCGGTGGTCTGACTAGCATTTTTCACGCGATCAAACTGGTTGGCTGTCAGACCATCCTAGCTGAGGCAGTCGGACTACCCCATGATTAGACCAGCATTTCAATGACTGTCTGATTGGAATCTTACAGTGGCTAACTCTTCACTTAAATCTTTGCATGTTGTTGCTTCTGTTCGTTGTGTGTCACAGCACTAGATTCCTAGATCTTATTTCACTAACCCTAGTATTATGAGACCGATGTTTTTTGTGATGTCAGAACAGTTAATGCGGGATGGAGAATATGCGCTTGATTGGGTTCTGGTCTTTTATGTCATTGCTTGGTTAGAACACTTGATGGTTTTTAAATCTCTTTGATGGCTTCTAAGATATTTCACTTTCTGAGAGACCATGTGGAAAGGATGATGTTATTCTATACCTTGTTGAGTTTAATTTTTAGATTGCTCATATTATCTAAAACCGCTTGATTCTTCTTATTTTGCTCGTTTGCAAAGTGAGTTGGGTGTGTTGCATTCTATAGGATTATTCCGAGGGGGAGCTTATTGTTTAAAAAAAATTTAGAAGCTTTATTTATTATACTTGTCAAATAATTTATCAAGTCCAAATCATTGAAATCAAATGAGTAGTACAGCTTTCTTTAACATATTTACTTATATACTGTGTAGCTTTGATCACGACTAATTATAATAAATCTGTTACATTTGAACTAAAGCATGTTATGGCAGAATATTTTGACTAGATTGATTATAGATAGTACTTTGTGATGTTCATCTAAAAGGATTAGTTTGATTATGAGTCTTGCTTTAAATCTTGGCTATGAGGCTCGTATGTTTCATATTGCAATCTTTTTATATTCACTCAATTTGTCATGTTATGAAAAAATGAGAAAGAGAAAATTAAAAAGATGTATAATTCATGCATGCCATGTGTAAATAAAAAGAAAACACAAAAAGTGCACAAATGAAAAGAAATATGCTTGAAGCCACCATTGAAAAGAAGTATGTTACAAGCATACCACCAACTAAAAGAAGTATGCTACAAGCATGCCACATACTTCAAAATTGATTGTGAAGTAATAGGTTGTTATATGAGACAGCCAGCTCGTCTAAATTTAAAGTTTGCTTCACTTTAAGGTTTTAGCTTTTTGTTGTGATATCTTATTGTGCTCTTTATAATTGGTTTAGCCATTCTTAAGATGACTATCATTGATATAAATCGCTTAATCATGTTGAAAACTTATTTTAACATTGTTATATGATATATAACTACATATGATCTTGGTAACTTTGCTAAACAAGATGCTTGATTAAATTATTAATTCAATGCAAAGTAACTTGTATAATCTACAAAATTTCTTGCTTTTTACTCTTATGGCTCCTTCTTAGAAATATTTCTTCTCTGAAGTTTGTTGATGATTACATTACCAAAGGGGGGAGAAATTAGAGAAATTTGGAGAGAATTTGATTTTGGAGAATTTGGAGAGAATTTGATTTTGAAGAAATTGGAGATGATTTTGGGGAAATTAGAGATAGATATTTGCTAAAATTGCTCCTCTTGTGTTGAGGAAGAGTTTTTCAGAGTTTTTGCTGAGAAATTGCTGATGTGGTTTGTCAAATTCTTGTTCTGCAACTTTGAAACCTTTGAAACTTTATTTTCGCAAATTTTGCCTTTCTTTCAATACTCAACTCATTCGAGAGATCTTGAGGTGTTGTCAATGTATTTATTAAGGGAAATATTGTTAGACTATGTGGATAAGTCGTGAATATAGTGATGATAAATAATTGACTTTTGGGTTGCGTTTAAATTTGTGTTTGTGAAAATTTCGGTCTATACACTATGGTAAATCTAAAATTGCTAGAATACTCAAATTAAGTGGTCTGATCACTTTGTATTGGGCAGTCTAACCGGCAGGCTTTGACTACTGACGATAGTCGGTGTTCCGATCGGCTTTGTGTTGGGCGGTCCAATCGGTAGGTCGACTAGGGTAGAAAGACCACGGCAGATCGACCACAGCAGAACGACCACAACAAGTCGACTGCGGCAGATCAACCACAGCATGTTGACCACCTTAGGTCAAGCATGGCAAAATGACCACGACTGAATGACCACGACAGAATAATCATGACTGGTCAACCATGCCTAGTCGATGATCATATGCTACAGTGAACTGGTCAGAAGTCGTAAGCTACAACAGCCGATCGGAGGTCGTAAGCTACAACAATCGATCGGAGGTTGTAAGCTACAGTAACCGGTCGGAGGTCGTAGCTAGAGTGCATGGTCGTTGGTCGTGGCTACAGTGCTTGATCGATGGTCTAAACTATAGTGAATGGTCAATGGTCAGTTGTCATAGGCTTTTGAGTACCCCTGAGTACTTGTAATCTTTGAGTACTCGTGTTGGGCTCGCGGTTCAACCGGCTTGGGCATGGTGGTCAGACCAGTCTCACTAGGTGGTCTAAGGTTGATTTTTGGAAAGCGTAGATGTTGAGGTCATGGATGATTTGGTTTATGTTTATTAATGGATAAGGGTGTGATATGCGTGTGTGAATTAATGTTGGTTAAGTTGGAAAGAACTTGGTTTTTTGGTCTTCGATGTGCAGGTTGGGCGTGGACACGGTCATGGTCGATGACGAGGAGCAGGAATAGGAGGGGGAAATCTGAGTTCTAAGTAGTTGAGGATGTCACGAGGTAGTCGAGCTCACACTGGAGTACGTGAAGATCAAAGGTGGATGATGTGTGGAGAAACTACAGGAGGTGCGGTCCTAGAGACTTTGACGTGTGATGAGTTGAAAGGAGTTATGGAAGGTGTCCATAACTACAAGGTTTAGAGATTTTGAAAAACCCATGTCTGGAAGAGTTTCAAATCTCTTAATTTTTGAAATCGATTAAGATTTTGTGTCCGTGTTGATAAGGACACGGGTTGGAGATCTAGCATATCAAAGCAGAGAGATGTTAAGAGTTAACGATATGGCTTTGACAGGACTCGAGATGGCTTTTCGAGAGAAATTTTTTAGAGTTTTTGTGCTAGGGTTTGAGGGGTGTCATAAGGGTATTTTGTAGCCATAGAACAAAATTCAGAAATGAAAGATTAGATCTATTTCGAAGAAGTTAGTCGGCGTTGGCAGCGTGTTTTCTAGACGTCATCTTTGACTCGTTCTTGTTACGAGCAGAGTAGTGCATGGCGAGATAGTGTTTCTTCGTCGACTTGATCACTCGTAGAGTTGTCCACTCGATCGCTGCCAATAGCATCGGCAGGGAGAGCATACTAGAGCACGTCAACTCGAAAGCACTGATTTCTCGAAGGCACAGGTGATCGAGAGGTTTTGCTCCCGGTGTCGAAGATTTCAAGCACGTGCAAATCGGTCGAACGACTGGTGAGGAGCTTTTGGCAGCTGAGCAATCGAACGAGCAGTCGAACGCTGATCGGTCGAAATCTTCATCAAGCACTAAGAGTTTCAAAGAAGCGGAGACAATCATTCAGTCCCCTTTGATTGCTATATTCCATCTTACAGTATTTAGCTTCTCCGAAAGTCAAAACAGACAGGATGAGTTCTTGAAGCGAGTTCTTTAAACGGTTTTTCGAACTTAAAATCTTGTGTGTTGTACACGTCTAAGCTTTCACGTCCACTACCACCTCAAAAAATATTAACAAAAGTTATCAATTATAACTAAAAGTCATCAATCATTACCCGAAAGAACGAGACCACCGCCGCCGCCGAAAACGAGCTATTTCCGCCGCTACCCCTAGGTACACCCTCGGCTACTATAGCAACCGGACGTATCTAGAAGTGGTATGATAATTATCTAAAAGAATGGAAAACCATGTACAGTGACTCCGAAAGAGACCTCTGCTATTGAGTGTGTTTCTCTCGCTGCGATAGGCAGCTGGTTGTTGTCGACAACGCAAAGAAGCATAGACTTAAAAAACGGAGCCAAACAAATATCTTGGGCCAACATACCGGCCGCGCCATTGGATATACCTCGAGATCCACGCAGCAGCAGGACCTGAAAGCTGACGCGACAGGCAATAATTAAAGGGATAATCCAACTTGTGTTACCACCCATTCGAGATAACGACGGCTTCGTTTGTTAATTTAATCCCATCACCAGCGAAAACGCCATCTCTCTTGCATGATTGTTCGGCTTATTTGGCAACTGCTACGGTTTATTATTTTTAATTAAAAATTTTAAATTTTGGTTGTTTACGGTATAGATTATGCAGAGAGATATTCACTTACGATTTTGAATAGTACAGATGTTGGACTTTTAAAGTATACATCGTTTAACTTATAGATCCCGTCTTGAGAAAATACTCCATTTGAACATTAGGTACTGTAGCAAAAGCTAAAAGCCGTCAGCTTTAGAGAAAAAGAACATGCACTTCATCTTTTTTGAGCTTTTTATTCATGTCCATGCATCATCAGCACCGAGTTAATCCTTACTGATAGGATGAGCTCTTCATCACATAGGCTGGTGTTTTTCACTTTTCTTTTGGCCTTGTGTCTTGTGTGTGTGTTTCCATTCTAGTAGAAATGACCTAACCCTAAAAATCTTGCGTCGACTTGTGAAAGAGATCCTCTTCTAACATGTAACGCCCCCGTTTCCAGGGGCGCATACGGACACGGCATTCCGTTACTATTCACGTATGAACAGTTATGGAACGTCGCGCAAGAGTATACCATTGCATGCTTACAACCAAAGTCCAGCATATATTTCACATATGGAATAACATCCAGTTTTTGACAGCGGGGCGTGCAAGCCCAAAGCATAATTACATTACAAGGAACTTCCAGAATCCGCTTGAGCGCGGCGAAGACCTAAAGCCACGGGTCCTCGTCGAAGAAGAGATCCTCTGGGACTTCCTCAACGGGGACGCCTTCACCTTCGTCTTGGTCCTCTAAAGAATTGATTAAGCAAGCCGTGAGCCAAACAACCGGCTCAGCAAGTCCCAAAGGGACCCTAACTTACTACATGCACGGAACATCAAAGGAATGGAGTATACTTGGTTTATTACATTTTGTGGATGCAGTTTTATTTGCAAACATTTTATAAAATGGATCCAAAACTACTTCTTAAGATCTCAGGGGTTTTTCATGAAGAGTTAATTAACCAACTAATCAAGTTAAAACATGTACAAAATTACTTAAGCCTCGCTGCTGGAATCACCCAAGTGACACAGCTCCAATAACCGGGAGCACGGCGTATTCGAATACCATTTTATTGACTCTGCAGAGTTGCCCAACTTTACCCACACGCATCCTTAACCCTCATGACTGAGTTAAGGAACCGGGTCTTTTCGCTGCTCAACTTTGGGTATACAATTCACCCGATAGGTAACAATCCCGCACACCCTCGGGTCCGAGTTGTGGGGAGCTAACGCGGGGTTTCACTTAAGTTGAGCAGGTACTAAACCAGGGTTGACAAGTCAACATCTGTGGTTGAGCGATCACTATGACATTTGCTCAGCGTAAGGGTTTCAGTCCTTATATTTTCACATGGCCCGCAACCTTACCAGGCCCGCGACCCAACCTAGGGTAAGAGTTGGGTGAATAATCATCTTGCGATGCACCACAACCCCCCTACCTTCAATCCTAGGGTAAGAGATGGGTGAATAATCATCTTGCGATGCACAACAAACCCCCTTACCCTACCTTGTGCACGCCGGCACTCTCCGCTCTAAGATACGGTGTCCCATACCACCCTACCTTAGAGTCGGGTTTTACAAATTATATTGGCTCGCTGCCACGACCTTATTAGTATAAGACTTTTGAGTGATAATAATAATCTACAGTTATCTAGATTAACAGATAATTACTTCTAGGGTTACAAAGGCATGGCTACAAGTTTAACATGGCATCTGTCGGTGGTAGGATTAACTACTTAACAGGTCATTCTAAACATTTTATTTTACTTTGAATTAACATTTCACAAATAGCTCAATGCAAATAACATAATAGCATAATTAGATAACATGGGTTGCAACATGATCAAATGATTTGGGACTTGCCGCCAATCCGGATGATCTCAGCTAGCTCGAACGTAGAAGCTCCTGGATCATGCGACTGCACTTGAGCTTCCGGGATCTCCGACACTAGCGCAAACACAGAAAATAACATAAATCCGGCTTGAGCCTAATCAAGCGAGGAAAAATAATCTATTAAAATGGAGTAAAATGCATAAACCCTTCAAATGAAATTTTAGGAATTTATCTGGAATGAAATTGGAGGAATGGAGGTCAAAAATGGGTCAAGAATATTATTTGGAGCAAAGTGGTGAAATTTAGGAATTTTTAGGATTTTCTATGATTTTCTAGGATTTATTTGGATTTTTCTGGAATTTACAAATTGATAAATCGGAGAAAATCGGTATGAACAGTGAAAGGCCGGCCCGTTTACTGTGCGGCCCGGCACCATGCGGATTCGGGCGGTCGACGCGGCCACGCGCGCTTGCGCGCGTGGCGTGGCTTGGCGAGCGAGGCGCGGCCTGCGCGCGCCCCCGATGGGGATGGCGGACCACGCGCCCACGCAGCGGCGGGATGGCGAGAGAGGAAGCGGCTGGATCGGCGCGGTGGAGATCGGACGGCAGCGCGCGCGCGAACGCGAGCGGCCGGATCAAGCGGGAGGAAAGATCGAGCAGGCGAGATAAAGCGGGTGGCCGAATCGGTGCGGAATCGGACGGGCGTGGCGGCGGGGTTTAAGGAGATCGGACGGCGAAAGAGCCACGTAGCGGGGAGGGTCTTCTTCTTCCTCTCGCCGCTCAGATACCCGGGTCAGCACGGTGGCGGCGGCGGCCGGCGCCGAGGGCCTCGTCGGCGGCAACCAAGGGTACCAACGGGTAGCTTATGGTAAGGGATCCCATTTTGGGGTGTTGGAGCTCAAGAAGACCAAGGAGAAGCGGTGGGCGGAAAGGAAACTTCGGTTCTCCGGCGGCAATGGAGGTTACTGGGGACAAAATGGTCGAATCATTTGTGGGTACACGATGAGGAAGTCCAGGGCTCACATTGGCGGCGGTTCAAGCCGGGAGCTTGAGCGTGGCCGCCACGGAGAGAGGTGGGTCGGCGGCGGTGAGCCTCGGCAGCAGCGCTCCAGCGTCCTCCCGGCGAGGAAAAGCACCAATGATGTCGGGAGAATGGTGATGCTCTTGGCGAAGGCAATCGGAAAATGGAGGAGGAAAGGAGGAGATTGGAGTTACGGGGTCGCGGCGCGAGGGCGATGGCGGCGGGGCGAGCGGCGAGGCCTCGATTTGTTGCTCTGGGACCCCGGGAGGCGATGGGATGTGGTGGAGGTGGTGAGAAGGCTTGAGAGGCAAGAGCGCGCGGGAGTGGAGCGGGGTTTTATACCGAGCGGAGGAGAGAAGGCCGGGGAGAAGGCAGGCGCGATGCAGGGAGTCACAGAGGGACAGGAGGCGGTGGGAGTGTCTCCTCCGCGAAATGGGGTGACGCCTGCGGCCTGCAGGGAAGTGATGGCGGCGCGACAGAGAGGGCGGGAGCGAGTGGTCGGGCGGCATGGCGAGGCGAGGCTTGCGCGGCGAAGGAGGAGGGGGCGCGAGTGGGGGGCGCGAGCGGGCGGCGCAGCGCGAGGCGCCCACCCGTTTGGGCAGTGTCGGGCGGCTTGGCTTGGCGCGGCGTGGGCGCGAGGAACCGGCGCGCGCCGCGCAGCGGCGTGGCGCGCGCGCGCAGCAGCGTCGCGAGAAGAAAGGGAGGAGGAGGAGCTAGCGGGGAGGAGGCGAGGAGGAGGCGGAGGCGGTGCGAGGAGCAGCAGCGGCTCGAGCGTCCGCGCGAGGAGGCGGCAAGGAGAGGAGGCGCCGTGAGAGGAAAGGAAGGGGACGCCAAGGAATGAGGGAGGCGGGAAAAACAGAGGCGCCAAGCAAAGGAGAAAGCGGAATTGCCAAAAGAAGAAAGCGGATTCCGGGGAGAACTTTCCCTAAAGGGAAAGTTTTCGAATTTCTCTCAAAATCTCAGCAAAAATTAAGAAATTTTCTGGTTTGAAATTTTGGGGTTTTTCATAACACATAAATGAAATATAGCAAAATGAAATCTGTCTATGTGCCCAACACATAGCACTACGATAGCGTATAGCATTTTTGCCAATGCAGAAAAAAAAACAAGTTAGATTCACGAGAGCTCGTCAAATCTACGTTAGGGCTTGTTTGGATGAGGATCGGAGGAGGATCCTCTCAAAATTTAAGGGCGTGTTTGAAACGTTAGAATTTTATATAAAATAAATTTGGCAGGACCTATTATACTCCCCTAAATAAATTCCATGGAATTCTTTGCTTTTCAAACATGGCCCAAGCTCGGAAACCCTAGTATGATAGTATCCCCTAAGAAATTTTTTTCGTGGAAAAAGCATGTTTCCAGCTTGAGATAAGGAAAATTGAAAATCCATGGAGTGGATTTGATTTAGCCACGTTCAAAAATGCTATAACATTTAACTTTTAACTATGGCTTTTGGTTCAAAAGTGAATGAGGGAGTAAGAGAATTCGTGTTGAGACGTTATTCCGTTCAAAACAGTTTCTATAATAACTTCTACAAACAGCATATAGAAACTACATTAAAAATCTACTCTATTAAAAAACCAGTTTTTAAAAACCAAAAAGTTTTGAATTGTAGAGGGATCAGCAGATCGCTCCAAATGCTGTTACATCTACTGCTCCAAACGAAAGAAAAAAATGCTGCTGCCGTTCGCTACGGCCAGCAGTACTGTACAGTGACTTCACACTGCATGTGGTAGTGGTAGCGGAACGCGGCTTCCCTGTTTCCTTCTCTGTGTTCTCCTCGTGTCCTCGCCGATGTGACAGAGATCCAGAACACTCTCTCTATCCCCTTGACCCTGATCAATTCGGCTTCGGCTTCTGGCTTATTTTTCACTATTAATAAGTTTCGTCTTTTTCTTAACTTTTGGCTTTTTGTTGAGCTTTTTTGCCGGTTCTTTTTTTCCCGTATTTGTTTGTATTATACGTAATGGGCTAACATATTTTTATATTTTTAAATTTTTTAAATTTAATTATGCTAAATAAGCCTCTCAACTACTGATGCTTTTTTGATCACTCTGATGTTTTCAGCCATAAGTCATGAGCTTTTCAGCCGAACCGATCACCACCCTTATGTTCATTTGGTGCTCTGGATCTCTGACACGTCGGTGGGAACATGAAGAGAACACGGAGAAAGAAACAGGGATGCCGGCTTCATGGTAGCGAACATGACTAGATCCCAAGGTGGTAACCACAAAGATCATTGCCTCCAGTAGAACAGCACAAGGCACGAGCACAGAAAAAATGCCAAAATGAAAACAAATCATGGAAATAACTAGAATTAACATTGCAGCATAAATCAAGATGATCAACTGTACAAATCTCTCTCTCTAAACTCTTTTCTTGGCCCTCCTAATTTGGACCCACTACTAATCATCACACCCACCACAACAAGACGAATCATTCATCAAAGGAAAAAAAATAACAATACCCCAAAAAAATAATAAGGCTAATGAACTAGCGAGAAGTGTTGTTTCACTTGTTCTTGCGTTGGCTTCAGCTGCTGCTTCTTGCTTCTTCCATTCCATCCATTTCTCCAATCCTCCTAACCCAATCCAATGATGGCCGCCTCAGGCAATCCCAAGAAAAAGACAGCAAAATTCTACCCCTACTGGATGCTAGTACTAAGCGGTGACCACTAGCACAATCACGATATGATCATGGCGGATTCAGGGTGGTTGTTCTTGAGAGCTGCTTACTGTGAGCTGTTGTTGCCATGGTCTTCCTCGCCGCTGTCGTCGCCGTCTTCGTCATCATCGTTGCCGCCACTGCCGCGCTGCTGGTCCATCTCCGGCTGCTGGTGCTCTCCGGTGCCGCCTGCGCCGCCGCGGCTGTAAGCATTGAGCGCCGCGAGCATGCCGAGGTTGGTGTCCGACATGCCGCCGCCGCTCATCCCGCCGGCGCCGCTGGGGTAGTTGACCCTGGACATGAACTGCAGCGGCGCCTGCACGGTGTTGCTCCCCCCGCCACCGCCGAAGGACCACATGTGCTGCTCGGTCGGCCGCGCCGTGGCGGCTGAGCTCGCGGGCACGGGTAGCATCCAGAACGCGCCACCTGGCGCCGCGCTGTTCGGCGCCACCGCCCACATTGCAGCCGCCGCCGCAGCCTGCGGCTGCGGCGTCGTCGGCTGCTGCTCGCGCGCCTTGGGCGAGTTAGGATCTTGGCGCTCGTCGTCGTCCTTGAAGAGGTCCTCCCTGTACCGCTTCCTCATGAAGGCGCCGGCGTTGGGGTCTTGGAGCGGCTCCTGCGGCGGCGGGAGGAGGTGGTGGTGGTAGCCAAGCATGGCGGACACCTCGTGCTGCGTGCCCGGCGGGTGGTGGTGATGGGGCTGGAGCGCGAGGTTGGGAAAGTGGGCGGCGCGGGTGGGGTCGGAGGCGGCGCCGGAGCGGATGGAGACGTTGAGGGAGGAGAAGTTGGCCGGGATGGTGCCGGTGCCGGTGGCCGCGAGGATGGCCGGCTCCGCCTGCTGCAACAGCCACTCGATGGTCTCGCCGTCGGACTTGTGCCCGAGCTCCCGCGTGAGCTGGAACACCCGCGCTGCGCACAGCGCCGGCATCCGTATCCTCCTCCCCCGGCCGTCCACCTTCGTGTGCCGGTCCTTGGACGGCCGCTTCGCCGGCACCACCGCCGCCGGAGTCGCCGGCGCGACCGCCTTCTTGTCACCCGCAGCCGACGACGCCTGGGCCTGTTCGGCGACCGGGGTTATGGCGAGCGCTCCCATGAACGGCTGCGGCTGCGGCGGCTGCTGCTGCTGCACGAAGTTGGGCGCCGCCGGGCCAGCATAGTAGAAAGGGTGGTGCGGGTGGTGGTCGCCACCCGCGCCACGACTCCCACTCGTCCCCCCAGCGCTCCCCCCGCCGCTGTTGCTGCTCGAGGGAGCGCCGCCCCCACCCCCGCCGCCGCCGCCGTGGTCCATGATCCGGCCCCGCGCCGAACACTTGTCAGAAAAGAAGGACCTTCCCTCCCAAGAACCAACCAATGGAAGGCGGCTCCTTTGGCTCCCCGGGTGCTGTGCTCACCCCGCGTCACGCCGTTTGGTGGTCGCCGGAGTTAGGGTGGAGGGTGGGGAGGAGCGAGCACGTGCCGGGCACGCACGGTGGGGCAAGGCAGGGTGGGGTGGGGTGGTGGCCGGGTGGGGTTGGGAGGAGCGGGGAGGGAGCGCAGGAGAGCGAGCTGAGGGGGGAGAGAGACGGGGAGGGGTGGACCGGTGGGGTTCCTTCCCTTCCCTTATGTGGTCATTTTCTACGATTCTACAAACCCTAGAGAAGATACAGATTAGGTACAAGCTGCTGTTTTCTTCTCTTTCCTTTTTTGTTGCCTGAGAATTCGAGCTTTTTCTAACTCTGAAAATTCGAGTTTTAGATTGGTTGGTGCCTTGGTGCTGAAGAGCTTGAATTTGGGAAATATACGTTATATAGAGTTGTGTCGTTTATCACGGTTGTTGAAGCGCTATATGTATGCCTAACTGACCGTAGACGAACGTCTCTTTTGAGCTCATAACTTGTAGTTTCTTCCGAACAAATAAATAGGATAGTTTCTTCGTTATAGTTTCACAATAGTTTATCGTGATAGTTTTCCAAAATAATTCATCAGCACTAAATTCATTCGTATAAATATTTATCTAAATTTATAAATTATCAACTGTAGTTATAAGCCATCAGCGTAGAAAAAAAAAACTGACCTACAGTAGTAGCGCGCCTCGAGCATGGATAAACAATCCCTTCCTGAATTAGTCATTCCTTGCACTGGTTAGGGAAGTAAAACATGTTGGAAAAAAAAAATCTCTCGCACCCATGCTACTCTATAATGCATGGCGCCACCGCGCCATCACTCATAAACTGACTCGTGTTATCGTGTAAAGTGCAACAGCCGACATTCTACGCTTCCCTTCTCTATCAGTTAAACACGTTGCTCTTTGCTGATCGTCCCCAACCCAGCCATGCCCATCGCCATGGGAAAGGGAACAGAGCAAGGATGATTTTGACGTGTGCAGCAGTACAGGTCGAAAGTGCTATGAAGCTTCGCACATAGGTACTCACTGTTCGAAAGTACAGTAGCTTTTTTTGGCTATTTTTTCTGAAGTATTCGAATAAATGAAAATAAAAAGAAAATAATAAGCATTATATTATCTTACGTATAAAATAAAGGGAAAAAAGAAAAACACATTAACAAATTAATATGTTTTAAATGATTTTTGACTTCAAAAACTATTTAAAACAGGGCGATATAAACTACAGTGGTTGCCCGGTTTGAGGTTAGCTAGCGTGCGTATCCTCGGCGGTGGCGTGGCTTGGTGGCGGTGTGGCTCGATAGCGCACAGCTCGACGACGGCGGCTTGGTCTTGTGTGGTGCCATGGCTCATGTAGGTTAACAGCGACGCTCTGACTCAACGGCATTGCAATGGCGCCGCGTGTGTCTTTTGGCAGTGCTTCGGCTTGTTGGCACCGCGTGAGGCCGGTTGACGACGACGGACCGTTCTTTTGGTATTCAGTCAGTTTTTTGTTCCGATTTTTAAGTATCATTATTTATCAAATTAATCAGCCGTAATTAAAAGTCATCTGTTACAGATAAAAAGAACAAGGCCAATGACAACCCTCCACATGATCATAGAGCTGGCACACTCTGGGAAGAGGAGCTTGCCATAGCTGTTGGCATGTTGGAGCTCAAGACAGCACGATAACTTAAGGTGCCGTTCGGTTGAGCTAAAATAAGCTGGGTTATAGCTGAAATTGTATTGTAACTGATTAAAATTGTGCTGTAATTAATGGTGGCTTATTTGGCGTAACTAAATTAAAAAAAATTAAAAATAGAAAAAACAGATTAGCCTATCACAGACAATACAAATGAATATAAAAAAATTGACAAAAAACTAAAAAAAAAAGCCAAAAATCAGAAAAGGGCGGAATTTAGAAATAGTGAAAAATAAACTAGAATCTCAGACCGAAATGAGCGGAACCTAAGTTCAAATTGCCTCGTGTTTCTTTATGAGATGTGACGCCATAGATGTAGGAATTTTGGACATATCTAACGCTGTTGTACGCAAAAATTCCAATTTTAGCCCCTTCAGTGAAAAAAATGCCAAAACTAGCCCCCGCCCGACCGCGGGAATGCACCACCGTGACACCTGGCTGGTCGTGCAGTCCGGAACCGCACGACCGCACTGTAGCTGGGTTGTGCAGTACCAGACCGCACGACTCCCGCGCCGACCGCATGACCGAGTGACCGAGCGCACGTCTCATCATGGATGCATAACTAGCCATGCAGTCGGCAGTAAAAAAATGATGAGATGGTACTAGCTATATACCAGCACGTAGTAACGAAAAAATGATGCATAACTAGCCATGCAGTCAGCATAACTGATCGATCAGCACGTAGCAAAAAAATGATGGTACTAGCTATATACCAGGTAATATCAAGAGACGTGCGCTCAGTCACTCAGTCATGCGGTCGGCGCAGGAGTTGTGCGGTCTGGTACTGCAGTGCGGTCGTGACCGGCCAGATGTCGCGACGGTGCAGTCCTGCGGTCGTGCGGGGGGCCAGTTTTGGAATTTTTTCGTTGAGGGGGTCAAAATTGGAATTTTTGCGTTCAACAGTGCTAGATGCGTCCAAAATTCTAGATGTAGCATAGAGCCTGTGCGAGGTAATTTTGCGTGAAACATATCACTCTAGTAATGGCAATCAAAACTGCAAACTGTCAATATGGCAACAAGTCCTAAATTAAATCAGAGATTCCTCATGATCGAAATATCAAGTAAGCTCTATAATTTAATAAAAAATAGCTCTCATTTATTTATGAAATGGCAACCGGGAGCAACCATGTATAGTTAAAGGGTTTTTTTTATAAAAAAAGTGATGTAACACAGTAAGGAGAAAAGTTGTTCAGTGCTATCGTAAAGATTCGTAACTTGAAAATACCATCGTAAGATAAAAAAAACTACGAAAAATATCACTGGCGTGACATTTTCCATCCAAAACAGTCATTAAAGCATTTCTTGGAGAGAAATTTTAATAAATATCAATGTTACCCCTGCCTTTCTTTGGTCCCATAGGTAGGGAGACAGAGAGAGAAAGGGATGGAGACAGAGAGAGAGAGAAACAGATAGGGAAATCTTTCTTGGGTCCTACAGGCAGTGAGAAAGAGAGAGATCAAGAGAGAGAGAGAGAGAGCACGGGAGAAACATGGGAGAGGACGACACAACGACGATGGCTCCAGTGATCGACGATGTGCGGGCATGAGAGATGGCCCAAATGGGTTGGAGGGGCCTTTGGACAGCATCAGGAGAAGTTGTTGCGGCCGATTATGCGCGTGGAGGCGTGAGTGACGAGTAGGGCAGCTGGCAATGGCGGGGTGATGGCGATGACACTTGAGAAGAAAGACTAGTGCACGCAAGAGCAAGAAGACATCAAGGGGAGTCCTTTGGTAGGGTTGGCGCGTCCAGAGCGAGCTAGAAAGTGGTAGGGCGACGATGCTCTACGGTGAAGAATCGGCCAAATTGGAGCGAGGGTTAGATAGAGGGGATGATGGATACAATGTAGGTGCGAGGAATTGCTGAGAGGCTCATGGAGAACAAAGAAATTAGTAGCGGCGATGGTTTGAATGGAGTCGAGGAAGACGGTGAAATCCCAATGAAGAGCTGCGAGAAATGCAAAATTGGTTGAGGGGAAAAGTTAATGGTGTATGCGAACATGATGTGATGTGAAGATTTAAAGAAAAGGGCATGACCATGCCATGGGACTATGCTAGCGTGATCTCCACAACGTAGACTTGTGCGATGATGAGGGTGTATCTGACCCCAATGCTAGTGATGCTGCAGCAAATCGTGACTACTGTGTAGCCACCTGCAAGCACCATGATGAGGGGCCCAAAGAGGAAGATGCCGTTGGTGAGCACTATAATCAATTGGCGACCGAGGAAGTCAGACGTCTAGCTGGTCAGCAGTGTGCCCTACAAGTGAGAGGATGTTGATGGCGCCAGATCTGATGGACATTTTAGCACAAGAAAAAGAGGTCATGTTGGATCTGATGGGCATACTGTATCCCATGAGCATAGAGGTCACAGACACAAACATGGCGCTGAAAAAAGAGTACATGTTGCGGCGCGGCAACTTGGCCAGTGAGGATGGCGGTAGAAGCGGCATACTGTCCACCCGTGGCTGCTCATATCCCGAGTAGCAGAGTAGTAGCAAGCACTGGCCTAACCCTAGCTAGCTACTGCTTTGCAGTGATTAGATGCAAGATTTTGATGCATGAGAGGAAGAAGAAAGCAAAAAATTCATGAGGGCAAAATGGTCGTTTCGCACCCTTAACGGTAGCATGGTCACAGAACCCTCACGGTAATGGCATTTTCAAGAATTTCACCCTTTGCGATGGTATTTGGCCACTATGCGTTTAATGATGGCATTTTCTAACATACGATTCTTTATGATGACACTGAACAAATTTGTTCTACAATAATACAAAGTGTTACTCATACGCCTAACTCTAGATTACAAAGGACATCAACTTAAAGAGTCATGAACCTGCCCCTATAGTCCATCTTAGAAATTTGACATTCCAAGCCATGGTGATGGTAGTGGTGGTGTCACATTTTTCCCTTCTTTTTTTTGGGTCCTTTTTAATTATTTGGAGGGAAAAGCTGCTTGAGAGAGGGCGAAGTAGGCCACTGTCGCTGCTTTTACCTTTGAGGCCAAAATGCAGATAAAAGCCTCTCAATCTAACAGCGACCCCCCCAATCCCCCTATCCCCAAATTCTGAAATCTTTACGCAGATATGAACAGCTAGTTGACCGCAGTTTTGGAAGAGAAAAGAGCAGAGATGGTAGAGTTGGTGGAGCAGGACGGTTGTGTTTAATTGGCTGGAGCTGATAATTTTTAACTGAAACATAATAGTAATGGCTGAAAGAATTAAATATTAAAAAAATTTGAAAAATAATTTTTAGAAGACACTGAAGCGAAGGAGACGAAAGAAGTCGACCGGCGGCTTTTGGAAGTGGCTTGGAGAAGCCGCTTTTGAAAGTGACTAGTGCTCATTTGAACTTTTAGCTTCAAGCTTAAAGTTTTTTTTAAGCACTGTTTGAGATTTTTTACACAGTAACTGATGAAAATTTTTTCAGTGCAATTAAATTTTAAAAAAATAAAAAATAAAAAAACAGTTTTCCTCGTCATAGACAATGCAAAGAAATACAAAAAAAGACAAAACAAAACCTAGAAAAAAACAAAATTAAAAAGTTAGAAGGTAGAAACTAAAAGTTTAAGTTAAAAGCTCAAATGAACACTACTCTAGCAACTACTTTGAGAAGACAGGGTATCCAAATCGATTTTGGACTTCTCTGAATGGAAACCAAAAGCCGATAGCAATTTTAACGAGTTACGCTTATACCCAGCGTGTTGCGGTCAAAACTAACGTTAGTTATCTGGCATATTTTTCACATGGGCCTTCCGGCTTCTCATCGACGACTCAATAGTTGTTGATTAACCTTTTTGTTCCTCTGTACTCACGTGTCGCAGTAAAACTAAACCAGCTCACGTGTATTTCATAATGAACTTCTAGCTTCTTTTTTTTTCTCACACAGTGTTAATAGCAAATTAGCCATTGCTGTTCTTTTGCTTCTTTGTTAGTACAGTTTAGTCATAGAAAAGTGGAGCAATGAAGGGTCTATTCTTTTTTGCTGCGGCTTTTGGCTGCGGCTTGTGACTTTTAGACTGTTTGTACGAGATATTACAGAGTAACATAAACTCATATGCGATTTTTGCTGATATAAATAAAATCAGTAAAGTATGTACTACAATTAACTAGTAGACCATATTTAAAAAAAATACTTTTTTTAAAATTTAGTTACTGTAGAAAAGCTGAAAATCAGTTTTTAGAAGCTGAAAAGAACCGGGCAGAAATATAATGCTGCTCTACTTCCTAACAAAACTTCTTAAAATGTAATAAAATATAGCACTGTTGGGTTTGGGCCAATCTGGCCTCCTCGCGAGTGGCTTTGGCGGCCACGTGAACCGGGCTGGCACGGTCCGTGGTCCGTGCCCGTGTGAGGAGAGTGGCGCGGTCTGTGACCGCGTGAGGAGGCCGGCCCCACCAGATGGCATGGTGGCAGACCACACGTGGATGCCCACCCATCATGTAGCGTCAGAAAATTTTGATTTAGCATTTTTTTTCTACAGTTAATTTGTCCCGGTTTACAAAATAGTTCAAATAGGCTGACTTTGAAGATGAATTTCAAAAATGAATCAGATGGAAGGGTCATCTCACGAAATTTAATATTTGAGTTGTACGTTATCCCAATGATCCACAAAAAAAATTCACTAATTTTGGCTATAGCCAATTTTCCCTATATTAATTTCTTATCGAATCATCTCTTTCGAGGGTCAAACAGAGGGTAACTGATGGCAATGGCATGTAATTGAATTTTGGTGCAATTCGATGGCATATGATAGAGAGAGTGTTTTTCAATGGTAATTTATAGAACCAGATGTTATTTAGTAGCATAGAATCAATTTTCTCTTTAATAAATGGTTTTCCTATTTTCAACAACTGCAAAATAATTCCCATATGCGATACTCCGAAATGCTTAGTTTAGCCGTGGTAAAAATATTGAGAAATATTTTTACCAATATTTCTCCATATTTTTACTCTGAAATGCGATACAACATTTCTCAATATTTTTACTCCAAAATGCGATACAACATTTCTCAATATATTTACCACGGCTAAACTAAGCATTTCGGAGTATCGCATACATGAATTATTTTGTAGCTATTGAAAATAGGAAAACCATTTATTAAAGAGAACTGATTTTACGCCACTGAATAACATCCGGTTCTATAAATTGCCACGGAAAAACACTCTCTCTATTATATGCCATCAAATTGCATTAAAATTCAATTACATGTCATTGCCATCAGTTACCCTTTGTTTGGCCCTAAAAAAGATGATTTTTTGGTGGATCATTGGGGTAGTGTAAAACTCAAATATTAAATTTCATAAACTGATCCTTCCATTTGATTTATTTTTGAAACTCATTTCCAAAATCAACCTATTTAAGCTATTTTGCAAACGGGGACAAATTATCTGTAGAAAAATGCTAAATCAAAATTTTCTGGTGCTACATGGCAGGTGGGCGTCCTCGTGCGATGGCCGCGTGCTTGTCTCAGTGGGCGAGCCTCCTCATGCGATCCTGCATCGCACCATTCAGGTCACGCGGCCGCCAAGCGCGCAAGGGAGCCACAAGCATACTTGCTGCCAGCGGGGGGTTATATCTGGAAATATCACTCGCGAGGGGGCCAGATTGGCCCAAAGTTCTGAATCGTGTGAAGTTAAGGGCCTGTTCTTTTTTTGCTATGGTTTGTGGCTTTTGAACTGTTTGTATGAGAGATTACAAAGTAACAGAAACTCACGTGTGGTTTTTGCCGATATAAATAAAGTCAGTAAAGTATGTACGAATATTCTCGAATACGAATGCGAATATTCTCAAATACGGATATGAATATTCTCGAATACGAATACGAATATTTTTTAATACGAATTTTGCTTACCACATTCGTGTTTTCTCGGATACGAATATCGGATAAAACGAGTTATCTGTTACCGTTTTTTACCCCTATGTACTATAATTAACTAGTAAATCTTATCTTAAAAAATACTCTATTTAAAAACTAGTTACTGAAAAAAGCAAAAATAAATAGCTTTTAGAAGCTGAAAAGAATTAGACCTAAGAGTTGTAAGTACGAACCAATTAGTGCCGCCTTGTTGTATGTAACCTTTGCATGATTGAGTGGTGTGTTTTCTGGTGTGGAACAAGGGGGGAAGGGAAGCCATGGGAGACACTGCAAGTGGGGGTTGTCAGGGAGCATCTAATGCTGCTGACAGCTCACCCCAACAGCACCAACCAAGGCCTCCTCTAGATTTCTCTCTCTTCCTCCTGTACTCCTATACAACTCTACAGCAGTACAACCTCTCTGCCACCATTTGTAATATGAAATTACGAATTCATGGACAAATTTCCCCAAATTAACTTGTCAAAAGTAAAATCCTTAATCTGAAAAGGTACTACTGGTTCTGCACTAAGAAAGCTAGTGAGATAATTAGGTCTGTTCTTTTTAGCTGCGGCTTATATTTTTTTGCTGTGGCTTTTGGTTTTTAGGCTGTTTGTACGAGAGATTACAGAGTAACAGAAACTCACATGTGGTTTTTGTCGATATAAATGAAGTCAGTAAAGCATATATTACAATTAACTAGTAGACTCTATCTTGAAAAAAAATACTTTGTTTAAAAGCTAGTTACTGTAGAAAAGCCGAAAAACAGTTTTTAGAAACTGAAAAGAACATGGCAAATATTCAGCGTAAGATGAGTAGTTGGGTGATCGAGAACAAAAGAAAAGAGAAATCAGAGCAAGGAATATGTACGCATTATGCAACGATGATATAAATCTTTGATCACACAGAATGTCTTTTACCTGTACATAACATGGCAGAACGAAAAGGTGTGGAATATATTATAAAGAAAATATCACGAGGCAAATAAACTAAACAGGAAGGGCCTGAATGGGAGGAAAAGGATATCCTGCCAGTCAACTCCAGGCTGGCCCACCCCCTCGCAAAATAATACAGCCCAAGGAACCCTGCGTTCCGTTCCATATTGGGTCCAGAGAGAAGCACTCACAGTTTCACATGGTAGTGTCAACATTGGTGTCCTGCCATGATTAGAATAAAATGGATTGGGTGAGAGTAAATATAGAGAAGGAATTATCTACCCAACATTCCATCAAACCCTGTGGCATTGATCATTTCTGGCAGTGTGGTGCCATGCATGGACAGGTGCATGCTACCAGTATATACCATTAATTTAGTGCTATATTGTCTAAAATTTACAGGAGGCGTCAGGTCTGTTCTCTTGAGATACAGTTTATAATTTTTAGTCCTAGTGTAAGTACTTGTGGGAATAAACCGAAAGTTAATAAGTCGTTTTTAAAGAACTGTTCTAGTGAGTCCCGTTCGTTTGTTTGAGAAAGTCATAAGGCATAAGTTAAAAAGAATAGACTTGGTATATGTGTACCGTCAAAATCCCCATACACATGACCTGGAAAAAGGTTTACGGTCCAGCATATACAGATAGCTGCAAAATTAACCAGATCCCTATAGGTGTATTTGCTGGCAGCACATTGGACCTCGCTGTATTCTTGAGTGATTAGTTGATGGTAGGAATGCATTAACTGAATCTCTGAGGCAACAATCAAACCGATCTTGTTTGGGTTGATCAAGTGAGGCAAGCTGCGGGCAATCCTCCAGAACAACCCGGCATGTTCATATTAGCCGAGATTGATAACTTTTGGCTGTAATTAATGGCTTTTGGCTACAGTCGATGGCTTTTAACTATAAATAAATAGTAGTGGTTGAAAAAAAGTGGTTTTAGAAGGAGAAAGCGAGCGGTGGGAAAAGTGAGGGAGATATGTGTACGTGAGATGATAGTGAGAGGAGTGGGGCATATGATGCGTCTGTGACTCTCTGTCTTATTCTCGGAGTGAGACGGGAACGAGAGGAGTGGGACTATAAAGAAATGGAAAATTACATCCAAGCCTCTGGCAGCTGAGAATGATGCCTTGGATGCTCCTCGCCTTGAACACTCGTATCTGGCCATGGCTCCACCACCTACTGTGCATTTATCGACGATTTCGAGCTGCAAGAGTGGAAAAGTGGCCACCATTGGTCGGAGGTTGAGGGACACACCAGAGGATTAGTGTCGGTGAGAGGCGCTGTCGATCTACTTGGGGAGACTCTTATTGATCACTGAGAAGTAATGATGTTTTGGTCTTTAGTCTTGGTAGCTACACTGATGTCACTTAGGGAGTAGAGGGTGGGGGAATCCAGAGTGACATAGCAGGGGGAGAGATGCCGGAGGAGATGACTCACCGACCAAGACGGTGATTAACATCATAACCACAAAGGGAAGCAACTTATTTAGTTGGGGGAGGAGACATAGCTCAGAGGCGCTAAGGAAAAAACTCTCCCCACGAAGAAGAAGGGTGACAACTTGGACGAGGCTGCAGGCTGGAAAAGACTGCAGAGGGAAAGCGTCAGAACCGGCTTCATGACTCCACTGGAGTGACAGATCTAGTCAACTCTTAGTGAAGGATGACTGATCTGAGTCAGCAATGATCCCACCCAAAATAAGCAGCATCGGCCTGAGAAGATCCGCCACCGTGACGCCATGTGGCCGAGAAGAGAGCCGACCCAAATCCGGTGGCACCGGTGACAACACCACCCGTATCGTGAGGCGCCGCCCGAAAGAGCGGCCTCTGCGAAGGAGCACGTGTGGCGTCGTAAATCGGGGAACTAACTCGGGCGGAGCTGCTGATGTCGCCGAGCACGACTGCATGTACACTTGCCACGGTGACAGAAATGAGCTGTACTGAGATGTTGCCAAATTAACAAGACGCAGCATAACAATATTGCACTCGAAATCTCCAATTGGTGGTCTAATTAATTTTGCTTCTGGGCCAGCTGTTCCGAGCCTTATTGTACCCCTAGCGGTATCCTCCCGGTCAAAGAGGAGGTCAACAAGTCCATTGCAGCCAGCGATGACCGATGACTCCGCAGTACAGTATGAACCCACACGCGCCTCTGTTGACTCGGATCGGATGGGCCGGAGAGTTTTCTGACTCGTCAACCTTATCGTGTCCGGATCTACTACAGCTCCTGCACCGTGTGGTCGGTCAAACACCCATCTCAACGTCGGCCACCGTGTAGGCCATCGACGAATAAGACAGAAGACATAGGCTCGACTCCATCCATCTTTCTCGTAGTCGTACCGTCTCTCTACCTCGAACTCTAAGCCCTGAGGATTCTCCGAGTAACTGAGCGTTAGCTCAGTGGTGAGTTCAAGTATTTCAAAGGATCTATCTTTTTTTGACTATTCGTAATAAAAAGTACAGAGTAATAAAAAATTTATGTGTGATTTTGACCGATATAAACAAAGTCGCTACAATATATACTACAATCAACTTATAGACTCCGTCTTAAAAAGACACTTCATTTAAAATCTAATTACTGTATAAAAGGCAAAAATCACTTTTAAAAGTTGAAAAAAGAGCCGTGTGTACGTCTACCGCTGTACTCTAACAAAACTCCAATTCTCTGATTCCCGGTCTAGAATTTCTCCTCCTAATCTATGCTTCCAAGTTTTCGCAATTTATATCCCTAAATACTTGAATTGTATTGGTAATTTAGCTCATAACTTTGGTATCGACGGGCGCTCATGGCCAAGTATCGTAAGGTAAACACAAACCATGCGTATCCGACGGAAACCAGGCGGCGAATCTATCTGTGGATCACCACATGGCCGCCGCAGCAAATCTTGCCAGAAATGGGCCAGGCCACGGCCTGCATGCGCTCCCCCCAAAGCTGGAGGGACCTGCTGTATCGTCACCATCCCCATGCAATCCCACGCTAGCAGTACGTAGTAAAAAAAATAAAAATAAAAATAAAACCTCGAACTCTATCATCTCTCGACGCATTCGCGTGCGCTTGTTTTCACCAGCACAGTAGTAGTAAAGCGGTAAAATTAGTATCTTTTCTTTTGAGTTATGACTTATTAAGTATAACGAATACTGATTATTAAAAAAATTAAAAGTTAAAAATTGTTAAAAAACAAAACCTTGATGTCCGAGCACCTGGCCGGCTCGTCTGCATATGAAGAGAGATCGGCAAAGACAAGCGAGCGAAAGTGTCTCAAAGGAGAGGAAAGAGATGACAATAAAAGCCTTTTTTGTAATGAGGAGTTTTTTCTAATGAAAAACTTATTAAGCTTTTTGGGTTTGCTTAAAAAGGGGTAAAGATGACAAGAAAACCTTTGTGTAAAATAAAGTTTTTCTTAGTGAAAAACTTACTAAGTTTGTTGTGCTTACTTAAAAGGGGTAAAGTATTATTATTTAGAAAACTATTTCACCTATTTGCCTAAAATGATTTATGGATCTTGTGAATGCATATTTTAAATCCTCGTGTGCTTAATTGTCTTTTATTCAATTATTGCATTCCTTGGATTCAAGATATATAGGTTGGACTCTACTTCAAGTCAAACTTGAATATGTGCATATGGTTCGAACTCATATATTTGTGCGAACATATTTAGAAGAGTTCACTCTATATTTTATAGTTTCATTTATATTGATCCTTCTTTTTTGTCTACATTTATTGAGGATCTTTACTTTAAAAACATAACCTTTGAGTATATAAAACTTGTGTAGTTCATATATACTCATGTTGCTTTAAATTCAATATTTGCGATTGTGTTGAATCGATTTGTCACCAATCATAAAAAATGGGGAGATTGAAGGATCTAGACCCTCCATTATGAGTTAATGGTGAGTTTTGGTGATTAGTAACAAACAAATTTTGGTGTTGCCATCAATTACCAAGAAGGAGGAGATCAAAGAATCTAGCCCTACCATTTATGTGTCAATAGTGAGTTTTGGCAATTAATGACAACTATTTACGGGACTAATATTTTCATTGAGTTCGTGAAATAGGTTAGGTCCCATGAGGAGGATGACTTAGGATGAAATCGTGAGTTGATCGTCATCAAGTCATGGTTCAGGAAAAAGAGATGATCATCATAAGCTGATGAGTATCAAGTCAAGATCCTGAAGAGGAGATGATCATAAGTTAATCATAAAGTCAAGTGAAGATCACTATCTTATGTTGTTGGAGGGTAAGTGATGGTTTGCATCATGTATTGATGTATGTCGAGACAAGGACTTGTACTTGAAGTGAAGATGTTTGTCATTAAGTTTTAAGAGTATGCACAAGGCAAATGCATAACTAGCATAGGCTAAGGATGTGTTCCTAGTCTTTTACCGGTCTTGGTATTTGGTTAAGGGACCCGATTGGTAATATAGGTTGCCATATTATTAAGAGAGGTGTTGTCTAGTAGCTTGAGTCTCATCACGTGTTGATAGCTTAATCCCACTTGCTCTAGCCCTCTGTGGCATGATGTCAGTACTTGTGAATATGTTTTGTAAATAATTGAGGCTCATACATCCAATCCTTGTTGCATGTGGCTAGAATTTACAAATATGTTTTACAAATGGTTGAAGTCCATGTTACCTACTTCTTGTGGTTTTATCCTCAGGTTTGCGAATGTGTTTTATAAATAGTTGAACCTCATGCATAATCTTTGTAGCATGCAACTTAGGTTTGTGAATGTGTTTTACAAACAGTTTAAGTACATATCCCTAAACCTTGTGTCATGATTCTAAAGTGCGTGAATATATTTTGCAACTTATTGTGAATCATACTTTAACCTTTGGTTGCATGGTACTATGACTTGAGAATGTGTTTTGTAATTTTGTTAAAGTACATCATCTTTGTCTCTATTAGAAGTTGCACTATGGTATGACCACCTTTTGTGTAGTGGTATGGCCGGATGGTATGATCGACTCTGTGTGAGCGGTCAGACTGGCCGTACGGTATGACCGCCCTTTGTGTGGCGGTATGGCCGGGTGGTATGACCAGCTCTGTGTGAGCGATCGGACCAACCAACGGTATGATTGAATCTGTGTGAGTGATTGGACCGGCCAATTGTATGATCGGCTCTATGTGAGCGATCTGACATGCCGTGTGGTCCCATTGGGTGATAGCTTTTTTCAGAGAGCTAATTTTCTAGTTCTTGGTTGTGTAGTACAATCGGCCAACGTGGTGGACCAACCAGACCCGACAGTAGTACTAGACCACGCGTGGGTGGTCGGGCCGGTAGCGGCTATTTTTCTAGCTATTGCAGAGGGGGCCATACGACCGGCCATTAGTTGGTGGTAGTTCTGTCATCGGCTGTTTTTGCTAAAATCTCATTAGTTGGCCAGTTTGGGGCTAGGTTGCTGCATCTCATTCTATTCCTCTGAGCTAGTGTGAGTATTTGCTTTCAACTATGCATATGTTGCATATTGTGAGCACAGAGAGAAGTCTTGATTGCATGTGTTGGTTCTAAAAGTGGATTGTATATCTACGTTGTGCATGTGTTGCACTTGGTGAGTGAACAGGGTTCCATACCGGTTCTAGGTACTTCCACTAATCTATACTACTTACCCATTATAGAGGGAATAGTAACATAACAATGTAGTATTTTCTTCTCGTCAAAAACGAGAATATGGCTAATACTTAAGTATAACCCCCTTCTCCGAATGAAAGTTGATTTGTCCTTATGTTATAATCATATGTAAAGGGCTCTAACATTTTTCTCTCTTTTCTGACTAGGGCACCTTTTACTCTCCTATTATTTATCTCTTACCGCCCAGCTGCTCCTTTTAGCTGGACTGCTCTTTTTCTCTTATTTCTTTCTTTAATCATTTATGGGTTTCTTTTTAAAAGACATTTTAATGCAACAAATAGTAGTAGTAGTAGTAGTAGTAGTAGTAGTAGTAGTAGTAGTAGTAGTAGTAGTAGTAGTAATATGATGTAAGAAATTTAGTTTCATCAATTAACATAACTAATTAAGATGATTAAAGGAATAATCTTGCCTTCGTACGCGTAGAACGCCTCAGTATCAACTGTGGCTGGATCAGCTACCTCTTCTTACCCTGGTTCGTCCTCTATATTATAGAGCAAACTTACGGTTTAATTAATTTAGTGAAGGGGCTATTTTTAGTTTTATGGTAATTAGCTCTATTTTAGAGGTGGCATTTATCAGGCGTTATCTAATTTAGTGATTTTATTGGTGATTCAATTATTTTTAGTGCCTCGGATTATCTTCGTGTTACCCTGTTCTCTCTCTCCCTGGTCTGCCTGCTATTAGCTCTACTCGCATGGCTCCCCAATTCGTATTCCTGGTTGATAGTCCGATACTGCACATTCGCGGTGCACGCAACACACTGTGCTCCCACACGCAAAACACCAGACACAGAACACGAAACACCAAACGCCACTGAATATCGTACACCAACTCCCTAATTATACACACACTAATTAACTCTACACTAATTATTCACACTAATTAATTCTACACTAAATACTCACGCTAATTAACCTACACTAATTAATTACCTACCCTAATACACACACAACACTAATCACACCCACTCCTAATTACTCAATCACTCAATCTACTGCACACACCCATCCGGCCACACATTCACTGCACGTCTACTACTACTACACACAGTCACTCTCTCTGGCTCCTCTCTCTCCAGACGATGCTTTGGTGTTCGCGGCTGCTCTTGGGAACGCCCGCGCTGGCCTACCGCCAGTCGCCGGCAAGGTCCTCTGCCGGTCCCCTGTGTCACTCACCCTTCCCCCCTGATTCCACTACTCCAGGCTGCCTTCGGTTTGGGCTTGGCCATGGCGCTCGGCGCTGGTCCTTGGTGGCGGCGGCGCCGGCTCCTCCGGTCGATCCCCGCGCTTTCTCTCTTCCCCCTCCGGTCGAGACTGGTGCTGATTGACGGCCCAGAACAAGGATCAAACTCACGTGAACTCGTATACACAACACACGCAAGCACCTTAGAAGAACATAGACACACTCAGCCGAACTCTCGGTGTAGACACACACACACGAAAGCACTTTGGAGATAAACAAACACAAGCACAACGAACGAGCTTGGCGACGCCGTAACCTTCTTGACGTTCTTTCTGGTTTTCTTTTCTCACTAAGAAAACTGGTTACATGACTTATAGCGCGCACACACAATCAAGTCTCACATCCACTTGATCCACAAGACTCGGACTCCACACCAGCCACTCACCGAGTGGAATTAACTATAGCTAACGTGCATGCTGCCATCATCCACCGCATGCATGCATACACTAACTCTACTAACTAACACTCATGCACACTACGGCCTCAACGTGAACACATCACGTTTCTAGCCACATGCAAGCTCATGCAACACGTCTAACACATGACGTGACGAAACCCAAGACTCAACAAAACATGAAATGACTCTAGACAACCAGAGTAGTTACAACAATCGCTCTCCTAATTTTGTTGTTGTCATTTGAGTACCTCGTCGTGTAACTTCAGACTAGTGTCGGTTTGTCATCCGTCACAGCAAAATGCACCTCTTTCTCCTTCGGCTTGCGGCACTTATTAGCAAAATGTCCTCAGATGCTATTACTACGAAAGGCTTATATTAGACGCCTCATCACAGAGGTTGACCAAAAGCGTCAGTGTTGAATGCAATCATAGAGGGTTTAGGTTTAGAGACCATCTATATTGCCGCAAGCTAAAAATCATCTATGAAGAGATAATATCACATATGGTACTTCACAGACGGTTCTTACCAAGAACTGTCTGTGATATGACCAAATATCATAGAGACGGTTTGTAATAAAAACCATCCGTGATATGTTTCCTGCCTCGTAATCTCCTAAAATTTTATAATCTCCCGCTTGAGTCCGAGTAAGATTTCGTTCCGAGACACTTTTAGTATAACGGACATAACTTTTGCATACGGTGTCCGATTTCGACGTTCTTGTACTCGTTGGAAAACTAATGACAAGCCCGATCCAAAGAAATGACCGACTTGTAGCCGTTGCCCTCTATGACCCCCCAAAATCGGTCATCTTTAGCCCCAAATTCTCATTGCAAGTTTTTAGTTTCTGTTTTTGCCAAAATTTTTGATCTTCCTTGTGGAATATGGGGTTTGCCTCAACTGCAAAGTTGTAGATCTCATCAAAACCTTGAAAATGAGTATATATAAGCTATATAAAAGTTTGCTATTTTATCTTTGGAGACTAGCTGTTTACATTGCACCTATATATATATACCAATTCACAGACGATTGGTTTATAGAACTATCTGTGATACTCGTACATCATAGACAGTTCTAGCTACCAACCATCTATGATGGGAGAGTATCACAGACGATTTGTATATAGAACTGTCTGTGATAATCTGACCGCTGGGCCCGTCAATCCTCCCCAACCCAATCCTAGCCAATAGAAACCTACCAACTCCCACCCCATGGATCATAGCTCCATTTCTCTGTTCCTGTACCAAAATTTTCGCACTCTCACCTCTCCCTCCCCTATAAATACTCACCCAAATCTAGTCTCCTTGCCTTCCTCCTCCTCGACCCTTACCCTAATAGCCTGCACGAAGCAGATGACACATAGGTTTACGGGAGGCAAGGCGCCGCGGAAGCAACTAGCTACCAAGGCGATGCTCAAGTTGGCGTCGGTGATGGCGAGCGTCAAATATATCTATCTTGTGCACTGCATCAGGGGCGAGAGGGCCTAGGCATAGAGGCCTCGTTGGCGCAATTGTCTGCTAAGATATTTGTTTTTTCTCTATTCTTGCTATGTTTAAGAGTTAGATTTGTAGGATTAGGAGATGTGTTCTTTACTTGTTCTTGTTGTGTTAGCTAGATGGGTAATCTGCTTGATATCTTGGGTTGTTGTAATGGTGGATTCTATTCTTAATGAAAATGGAATGTGCTACTGTGTTTGTTGTTGTATTTGCTTATTTTCATAGAACATAGTTAACATTTCCTAAGGCTAACCCAAAAAAGAGAGAAAAATTTAGGTATATAATGAACTATCATAGACGGCCGTGATACTAGCACACCATAGACAGTTCTATCTACCAACTGTTTGTGATACTCATCTATCACAGACGGTTGGTAACTAGAATTGTCTGTGATGTGTGAGTATCACAGATGGTTTTTGGTTTGAGCCGTCTATGATTGTGTTATTTACAGATGGTTCTAGTTATAAACTGTCTGTGTTGTAATTATCATAGATGGCTCACAAACCGTCTGTGATAACTTTCGATTATCACTAACCCATAAATTCAGAAGGTTCTGAAAACCGTCTATAATGACAGTTCCGAATCATCTGTGATGACCTTTTTTATAGTGGTGTGCCACAGTTGTAGCATTTGACCTTCTTCTTGTCAAACTTGTGCTCACTGGTATCAGAGTCACTACTGTCCTCATCATCGCCATGGCCACAACCATGGTCACCAGCTTTGTTGTAGCCACTATCGTGGTCATGGTTCTCCTTTGTGCCACTGCCTAACATTCTTCATTCTTCTTCTCTTTGGTGAGGGGTCTCCTATTGCATGCACTTGAGCAACAAATGCTCACTCTCCTTCAGGTCACCGAAATTAATTTGGATGTGCTCATTATAGGCTTTGTATCGCTTGATAAGGTCTTCAACAGTGAGAGTCTTCAAGTTAATGCACTGCTCGGTGGTGGTGACGAGTTGCATGTAGCATGCTGAGGCCGCACGAAGAAACCTACGAACAATGGCAATCTCATCTACCATGTCACCCAACGCACGGATCCCGACGATGACCGACATTACCTGACCAGTGAAATCTTTAATGGTCTCCCCTTCCTCCATCTTCAGTCCCTCAAAATCCTTCTTTAGGCACTACTACAAAAGAGGCTATATTGGACGGCCACATCACAGACGGTTCACTATGAACCATCTGTGCTGTAATTATCATAAATGATTTTGCAAGCATGATCGTGTACTGTCTGTGATACCCAACTATGATAGATGGTTCATACGAGTAACTGTCTGTGATATTTTTACAGATGGTTATTAATATAAACCGTCTGTGATAATGGCAGACATCACTGATGTTTCATATTAATAACTGTCTGTGAAAGTTCATAGATGGTTATTAATACAAACCATCTGTGATAGTTTCATATCACAGACAGTTTGTGGTTGGAACCGTCTGGGATATACCACGTTATTAAATAGCCAGCGCACATGGTCTCGACAGATCTACCTTCATTGAGCTGTATTGATGAAGGTGGCCGACTTTGGGAAGTTTGGTGAAAATATACCGCTTATAGATCTAGCTTGTAGATTGATTTATTATTGGTGATTAGAGGTTAGTATTTGCTTCTAATAACTTATATGCCTTGTAATTGAGAGATGATAGCTAGGTTTAGAGAGAGATGGTAGTTTGCTCTAATTTAAGAATGGGTAAGTACTCCCAATTTATTTCAATATATTCTTACTTGATATATATATATATACACACACACACACGCATACATGCATATTGCTTCACGAATACATGGCTATCTACTTAACTTAGATATGGACAATTTATTATTAGGTAAATGAAAATTATGTATGTAAGTAGCTACGCTGATTAATTAGTTATAGTAGCATTAATAATCCAATTTGACACTAATTTGTTATATGCGTAGTGTAGGTGGACCGAAACTGGATGTATGTTGAGAACCATGTGAGTGAAGAGTACATTAATGGCGTGTCTGCTTTTAAAAGAGTGGCCGAGCAGGATATGTTGAAGAAGGGGATATAATATATATACTGTCTATACATTAATTGCGATAATTTGAAGATGTTTGCCAACTCAGCATAGATCGAAGCTCACTTGATTCGAAGGAGTTTCAAAAAAGGGTATATATGTTGGACCAGCCACGTGAAGAGAAGATTATAGTGGAAGGTAGTTATAACATCGTCGAGAGAGACAATGATATGTCAGTTGTGGACTATACTTTCGATGAGGATAGGTCGTATAATGATAATCTAGATCAGATGCTACGAGATGCAGAAGGAAACTATAGTGAGAGAGAGTTTGGTAAATTTGAGGGCTTGCTAGAGGGAGAAACCTTTGTTCCCTAGCTATAAACCGCAATACACAAGGTTGTCATCTGTTCTTGAACTGCTGAAATTGAATGCAAGCAATATTTGGTCTGACAAGAGTTTCACGGCGTTGTTAGGTCTCCTAGTGAACATCATTCTAGAGAGAAATGTATTGCCAAGAACCACCTATCAAGCCAAGAAGATTCTTTGTCCATTAGTAATGGAAGTAGAAAGAACACATACATGTCCAAATGATTGTATCCTCTACCGTAAAGAGTATGCAAAATTACATGTTTGTCTGGTATGCAAAGCATCCAATACAAGCGTAAGAATGACTCCGATGATGGCGAGGGCATCGAGGTGAAGTAAGGATCTCCTACTAAGATGTTGTGGTATTTGCCTATAATTCCCCGTTTGAAGCGTTTATTTGTGAATCGAAAGGATGCAAAATTACTGTGTTGACACTCAGAGGAGCGTAAGAAAGATGGAATGATAAAACACATTGTTGAATCTAACCTGTGGAGGAACATCAATAGGATATTGTAGACTAGCATGAGCAGCCGATATAACACCTAGCTCATGAATGTATGCATGTACAATCTTCCTCCTTGACTGTGTATAAAGCAGAAGTACATTTTAATGTCACTACTTATCCAAGAGCTAAAACAACCTGGGAATGATATTGATGTGTACCTAGCACCATTGATGGAAGATCTTGTGACACTGTGGAATAAAGTAGTACAGGTATGTAATGCAGACAAATGAGAGAACTTCACTGACACCATGTTGTTCTGTACCATCAATGATTTTCTGCCCTTGGTAACCTGTTGGAGTTGAGCACAAAAGGAGGCAAAGCCTATCCGCACTGCTTAGATTATACCGAGAGTGTGTGGTTGAACAACTCATGTAAAACTGTGTACATGCATAGACTCCATTTATTGTGAACGTACTAACTTTTTTCCAATCTTTGTAGTCACTTTACCTGTATAGTCTTGATTTCAGCAGAGAAGAGCTTCCAAACAACATGTACCTGCAGATATCTGCCTTCCATGATGATAATGTTCCCAAGATGATTAATGCAGATAACCTTTGCAAAAAGAACACAGGATACCCTTTCCCTCGATATGGCAAGCTGAAGGTACGTAAAGTTACAAGAAATTTAGTACCTCAATCTTTCACAATATTTTGAACTACTCCATTATTCACATCTTTTAGATACTGGATACACCAAAGATGATCTACTCATGCTTGCCAGATGAGCGACACAAGGATCAATAATCAAGTTGTGAAACCTTATTCAGTAAACATCCCAGCATGTCGTACATTTCCCAATTCGTGCAAAAATATTTCAAATCGAAAAAGATTTCTGCAATTATTGGCACCGAGGTATGTGGTACAAGAATGTGGTATTACACCTACATAATAACGTTGCATTACTCATACATAACAAAAATATGCATAACAATATTGTGTTAGAACTATTCAACAGTAGTATGTGGTACAAGAATGTGGTATTACATCTACATTAAAACTTCTGCATAAGCATGTGTTTACTATTTTCCAATTCATTTCAAACAATCTATTTGCAAATCTGTTCAGAAGTACCATAGGTCATAATAGATTGTTAGTACATATGCAAAAGAATGTGGCATTATTTGGTACCAACGTATCTAGAGTTCAAACCCCCAAAACACAGGTCAGTACCTGCATTCATCCTCCATTTACTTGAAAATGCACATGTTTCTCTTCGTAGGAACAAGGACTGATCAATGAGGCAGTGATAGATGCCTATGGTGAATTTGGCCTAATTTTGGAAGATATATCAGATTTTGTCAACATATATGACAACAAAACTGCAAGAGAAGCATTACAAAGGTTTAGGAAAGTAATAGATGAAACAATTGTTTTTATATTGAAGATAACAGTTAATGTGACACTTCGCACTGTTATTGGGATGCACAAACAAAACAATGGTGACCATTCTAACACCTTGCAAAGTGCAGGTACCACCATACACATACTTCTTACAGGACAAAGTTTTCAAATGTGCTTAGTGTACTAACAAC
Organism: Dendrocalamus sinicus; assembly: GCA_036346575.1. Lineage (NCBI taxonomy): Eukaryota > Viridiplantae > Streptophyta > Magnoliopsida > Poales > Poaceae > Dendrocalamus > Dendrocalamus sinicus. The sequence continues at coordinate 3,134,878 of CM070675.1, forward strand.
CATCGCCGCCATGTACCCCTTTTACAAGGAAATGATCAGCACAACTCCCTTCAATCCACTAAGGTGCCATATGATCAGCGAAAAGGTCCCACAATGAACATTCAAGCTCCTAGTTTTGATCTTGGGATTTCTTAAGAAGCTAGTGATACGATTAAAGTCAATACCAGCACTTTACTGGCAATTTCTGATGATTCCTCCTTACCGACATCCAGAAATGAAATTAACAATATGCCACTGTGAACTCCTACCAAATTTCTTGCTCACACAGGTAATACTTACATACTTCTATATTTCAATTGACTTTCTTTCACCTTTTACGTAACCCATTCAACCCAACAGGTTCATCGAATAAACGTACGCCATCAAATCACCATGTTCTAGTACTCGCATGACGAATCAATGCAAGATACTCCTAATTGAAAAGTTCAGAAATGAGGATTATAAAAGACGGAGATATACTATTGAGAACCCCCCTCTCACCTTCTTCAGGAGAAAACTAAATAGACTGTAAAACCTAGCAAGAATCTTATGTCACCCTTCTTGAGCAAGCATTTCCCATTAGAGAGGCACGATGCAAGTGTTGCTGACTCACTGTATTCATATATTACATCATCATCAGATACTAACAAAAAAATATTTTTCCAAACAAATATTGGTCCTTGTTCACCTTTTCAACCACTATATGCTATATGCTTTTGACATGGAGAATAAGAAGGTATCCGCACTAGATTCTCTAAATGTATGAGGTCCTTTGGGTGAATCCCGCACATCTAGACATGACAAGATAAGTATCAGTGTGTGTGAAGCCCTAATGCAGAGCATGAGAGTAGCCACCCCTGGGTGGGATGAAGATATAGAGGGTTGGGACTACGAAATTGTAGAGAACATACCAGAGCAACACAACGGGTCAGTTGGCACACATCCCTTCTCAAATTACTACTACATGCCATCTAATCGATTTGGCATGTTTCTTTACCTTCCTAATGTTGATTGCGGATTTTTCATCTTCAACTACATGTGGAATTGGAATGGTCACCGCCTAGTGAATCCCATAAGTGAGGTAATCAATTTACAAAATACCATTATTCCCTTTTTTCCTAAACCAACCACCATGTCAGAATTTCCACCTCACTTGAATCATGTTATGCGCTACTAGTTTATGCAAATACTATTATGTTTTTAGGAACCCCCATATACACTTATTACTTGTTTGCATTAAACTTCTTTTGTAATGAAACATACTCCATGGAAACTTTATTGGACCAGATTACGTGTACCATTCTTCACAAAGCCTCATCTGTGATGCGGGGGATTACCCGATCTTCACGACGTAGTATCAATGACGATAACTTGGATCAGTGCAACCTGACGAACTGATGGCACCAACCACTAATAGAACAGTGACCTGCAACAAAAGAATTCGCCCAACCACACGCTCATGATCCTGCCTACTCGACCACCAAGTAGACGTGTCGTCGCTCCTGCAAACCACAAGGAATCATAAGAACGATAGGGAAGAACGTCCGATTCCCCTCTAGATTGCAATCGTATGCCAAACCCTAGGAAGAATGCATAGCTCTCTACAAATAATAGATTAATTTTCTATGGTCAGTTTTTACAGGAGGGGTGGTTGACATATTTAAGGGCACTCCCAACCCCATAGCACGCTAGCATGAATTGGCCTAAGGCCGAATCAAAAACGTGTTTGGCCAGAGAGACCGAAACAGACTGCTATTAATCTAAAAAAACTGATTCAAACTCCTATCGCTAAAGGTGTTCACATGACTAAAACACGGGCTGGACCGAGGGCCTTCCTGTCATGCACATGGATTAGATTCACCCTGCACATGTGGGCTATTTTGCCTTAATACTTGATGACCATGTGAGCTTAGCGTCCATGCAAACAAAGCAGATTATACGTGATGTCCATGCAGACAATGTAGCCTCGATGCTTCTAGTCTTTATTCTTGCTATCACTAGCAAATAGTCCTACCTTATCTCCACACACATGCAGGCTTGGCCGGATCAATTGAGATGTCCTCATCATCTTTTACACTTGAAGTGATGGACGTTGCACTAGTATCGACGAGATCTTCTAAACATATCTTTACTTTAGCCTTATACAGATCGAGTATGGGTCTGTATATAATTAAATAAAATAGTAGTAGCTCCGTATCTCCAAGTATAATCATTAAAGACCCTATTAAATTAGAGTTCACCTGATAATATTTAATACGGCTCAATAATTCTTTCTAGTCAAATAATATATTTAACTAAAAATCAATAATCATGTCTGTATTCGCATCATTCTCCCCTTCTTGAAGAAAAGCCGTCCTCAACTTTTGATAGCCTGAAATTGCATTAAACAAAGAACACACCGTGTATGCATGGTATATATATATATATTTGTCATTTACACTCATTCCATTTAGCACATTATGATTACTTGAAGGCGTAGTAAACAGAAAGAACAACACATATGTATGGTATATGTATGAATCTATTATTGTGTCATTCTTTTTATTTTACACAAACCATTTAGTACAATAGTAACCATAAGATATATATATATATATATTAGAATATTGTCATTCACATCAATCTATCACTGTTAAACATATCACAGACGAATTTCTCCCTGCCCGCCCTCATTTCTTGCATGCTACATACCCATCTGTCACTGTTAGCTCCTAGCATTTAATATTTAATACTTCCATAAGCAATGGACCTGGTAATTTCCCATTTCTAACATTCTGAACCTCGTAAAGTACACGTTGTGACATGTTTCCTCTGTTCCTTACATAAATTACTAAGTAACAAACAATACGGTATGGCATGACTAGGGCAATCATATTCCAAAACAATCTAAGTTGACGAATACATGAGTAATTCGACAGCAACAGCAGATCTGCACAACAAGCAGATTTGCACTGTTTTTCACAGGAATAAGCCACATATTACAAGTAGCAGCAATAAAGTCTACATTCCCAATTAATCCGCACACTTACAAATTTAAAGACGATGTTTTTATTGTGCAGCTCCAGATACGTATTAGCTAACATATTAACATAGGATATCTCCTGCTGCTTCCAGTTATTACTAGAGTATGGCACGTTGGTATATCTTTCCATCTTCGGTTCTTGAAAAAAAAACAATCCGTAGTTTTCTAGTTCTATAACAGCTTTTGGTGCTTCTCTGCACATATATTGAATAGAATCCTGATCACCTGGAAATGGATGGGAATGTCACATTAAAAAGAAAGTTCAACTGTAGAACACTTGGATAGTTGCTTAAAAGATGTCATTCTGCAGTAACTCTTCAAATCAAATGATTACAATCTCTAGGTGTTTCCCCAAAAAAACATCAAAATGTGTGCAAGGCCAAAAAAATGCTGATGAGTAGCTTACCAAGCCAATCACTTCCCTTGATAGTATCATACCTATGCCACCTCCAATCATCTTCGGTCATGTTTCCAAGAGCAGCATTTATGCCTCCCTGCATACATTGTTGCAAGTTAAAGCATGTCCAAAGTTCATACCACATTACACAATAACTCATAACTAAGAGAATCTGGCAGTTCATACTAATGGAGCAAGATGACTGTATACCTGCAAAGGCAAGGGATATCTCTGCTGCTTCCAGTATAGTTCCAGAAAGGAAATATCAATGGGAACAACTCAAGGGATCATAAGCTATTCCGGCCTTGTACTTTTCAGCTTTTAAAAGCTACTTTTCGATTTTTCTACATTAACTAGCTTTTAAACGGAATATTTTTTCAAGATAAGGTTTGCTAGTTAATTGTAGTACATACTTTACTGACCTCATTTATATCACCAAAAACCGCACATGAGTTTCTGTTACTCTATAATCTCTCGCACAAACAGACAAAAGTCACAAGCCGCAGCCAAAAACCACAAGCCGCAGCCAAAAAAACATGCTCGGAATCCTGCTTAGTCCACCTTTACAAGGACAGCTTGTCCTGTCGCACAACTTGTCCTGGCCCTGGAATACATGCTACAGTTAGGACACTTAACAAAGAAAGTTTCTCATGACAAGCAATGTTAAGTAATTTCTAACTAAAATTCGGTTTTGCTCCTAGATGATAACTGCGATTCTTCAAGCTGCAAATTTCCTGACCTCTGAGATGGCCATTAATCTATTATTGAAAAAATGAAGATAAGCTTAGTCAAACTCTTTTGCTATGGACCTGAAATGTAGTATGTTGTACGCAAGGATGATGTTGTTGTAATGTATGCTAGAATTGTGACAAAGTGTGGAGCACGTAAGAAATAGAAACATTACTTGTAAATATTCGGGTAAGTATATTGTATCTCTTAATGTAGTTTCAATACTATCCCAATCTCACTGCTAACTTCTAAAGGCTATGCCAAGATTTGGTACAGTTTTTTGGCACAACACAGCTTCTTCCATATGAAATACCTCTGTGAAAATACTCATTTTCAGACGTTCTCTATCCTTATTTCTAATCCATCAGGCCAGCCACATTCCATATATACTGTAGTTATTATGCTTTTCTAATTTCTGCAAATGTCTATGTAATTACTATTTCATTTGACTACTTGCTCATTGACATTCAGGATTCCTACGAGTTAAGGAAGCAATTCATGCTGTACCTGCTGACATTCAAAGACAACGAAGTCACACTCCTAGCCCACGTTCGTGATCAACTTAGTCTCCTTAGGAATTAGATTATTCCTCTTCATTTTAGCTTCCAAAATCCACAGTCAAAATCACTGTGCAAGCACCTAATTTTTTTAATGGAGCTCAGGCTTATTGTAAGGTTCATTCAGATTAATTTCATTTTAATATGTTCTCATTGTGTACCACAGAAAACATACAAACAATTTCCAATAATATTCTATTGAGACTCTATGGTACCATATCCAATATTTTTTTGTCAGTGCGTCTATGGAAGTATGGAGTTTTGTTCTTGTCAGAAACTGTTCATTTCAATATCTCTGCTTAGTCTCCTCAGGAATTAGATTATTCAGGATATCTCTGCAGCTTCCAGTTATTATTAGAGTATGACCTTTGCCAAGATCTAAGCTCTGGCCTCCAAAGGCACATTGGTATATCTTTCCATCTTCAGTTCTCAAAAATGGCAATCAATAGTTTTCTAGTTTGTCAGCAGAATTTGTTATGTGAGGGTGAGAATGTAATCAAAACTCAGTTCAGAAGTATGTTACAGGCTCCAGTATGTCAATTTGTACAAACCCGTTCATGCCTATGACCGAATTCAAATTGGATGGCAAAAGTACCATAGAACCGAAGGTGGCAGCAATTAGAGCCATGCAAACCTTGGTCACAGGGCATGAGTTACAGGCCACAGCCCCCAGCGGCTCATGGCTGAGATGAATCTTTACGCTCAACAGACAAATAAGTCACACATATAATAGTAATAGTTGTTAGATTGGATTGAGAGGGAGAGATACTGCGAATATTGTAGTTGTTGTATTGAGCCTCGGAGGCCGGTATATATAGTGTACAAGGTAGAGGAGATAAGGAAGGACTCGATACAAATCAATTCTATCCTATTTTATCTCTAACTACCATATACTCTAATATCCCCCCGCAGTCTTGTTGAATTATGTGGGCCAAGCCCATACAATAATTCTTATATTAAATCTCAAAGGCCCACTCATGCAAAGGAGACATGCATGTGAACTTTAGTACCACATTGTTAGTTCTAGGAGAGGAAGACCACCTTAAAAGGGATGGTGCACTCCTAGCCACATGAGGCATGTGTGGGAGAGAACTAGAGGATCACACGCGCTCGCTCGCCTCGCCTCGCCGGGCGGGGGGCGCGGGCGCACAGCACCTGCGTGAATGGTCCGCCAAAATCGGCTCCAGGTGCTTGCGCAGACGCGGCTTCTTTTTGCAGTTTTATTTTTGCTGTTTTGAGTGGCGGTGAATCCGGATCGGTTACGCGTGACTAATCCGTTTCGGTTACGAGTTATGGAGAACGTGCATGCGTCTTGATCACACGCCCCGATTCTTCTATAAATCGAGAGTCGCGCCTCCATACGGTATAAGCGAATCAATCTAGGGTTTTGCCTCCTCCATTGTATCTGCGCCGTCCCACGTAGTCTACTCCGTCCGCCCGCCGGCGCACCGCTCGTTCGGAGAGCGGGACCGTCGCCAAGTCCGCACCGGAGAGGCGAATAAGGTTTTTGGGAAGCGCTCTACGCGACTGCTCGCTGCAGCTCTGGCTCGTCTTTCTCGTCGTTCGGCTTCGGCAAATCGTCACCGACCTCGTGTCATCCACACCGTGCCTGCAGCGTCAACATCGGCAAACCGATCAGAACAGAATCATCGGTACGTAATAGACATGTTTTTCGTATTAGATCTGTTCATGTATTGTTTCCTGGTTTACATGTATAGATCTGTTATGCCTGTGATGGTTCTGTTATTTTGCGTGCATGATGTCATGATTTATTTATGAAATAAATTGAACCTACATGTGCTTATATTTTCAATAATCCAAAAACCTTATTGTAGGCACTGTGGTTTTACTATGGCTGGATTTGCCGATGCACTGAGGCCGGATAAGTTCTCTGGTGTGCACTTTAAGAGATGGCAGATCAAGGTCACTCTGTGGCTTCTTGCTATGAATGTATTCAGGTTAGTAATGGCAAGCTGAAGGTGTTCTTGATGCTGAAAAGCGAAAGAATTCGAGGCGCCACTACTCTCTTTGTTGGATGCATTCTTAGTGTTCTTCTTGATCGTGCATGCGAGGTGTATATGCACATGACAGGCGAAGGAGTTGTGGGATGCACTGAATTCCAAATACGGTGCTATCGATGCAAGAATGACATGTATGTCATGGAGCAATTTCATGACTACAAGATGGTTGATAACGATTCAGAGTAGATCGGGCTCATGAGATACGAGGCCATTGCCAAGGAACTCGAACTCTGAAGTGTGCCTTACCCGACAAGTTTGTGGTTGTATGTATTATTGCGAAATTACCTTCTTCATGGAGGAATTTGAACAAGACTCAAACACAAGAGACAAGAGTACTCTATTGAGAATCGATTGGGTCTCTTGAAATTGAGGAGAAAGCTCGGGAAAAGGACGCTGTGTCTAAGGGTGATGGAGGGCAGTCTAGTGCCAATGTGGTACAGAAACCCTCAAGCAAGAACAAAGGGAAATTTGTCAAAGCCCTACAGACAACCAACTTCAAGAAGAAGAACAACAACAACAATCAGGATGATAGAACTTGCTTTGTGTGCGGTGAGCCTGGTCACATGGCCAAGAAGTGCCCACAACGCAAAGGAAAGAAGACACCTGTAGGACAGACTTCTAAGTCTGTCAACGTGACCATTGTCAAGACTGGAGATGGGACTGGGTATGGTAATTTACCTACCGTTCTTTCAGTTAGTCAATCTACCAATTGGTGGATTGATACAGGAGCTAATGTACATGTGTGTGCTGATATTTCGTTGTTTTCTTCTTATCAGGTCGTCTGGGATTCCTCCGTCCTAATGGGGAATGGGTCACATGCTACTGTTCATGGTGTTGGCACGGTAGATCTAAAGTTTACTTCGGGAAAGATTGTGCAGCTGAAGAACGTGCAGCATGTCCCTTCTATAGACAAGAATCTCGTTAGTGGCTCCCGTTTATGTAGAGACGGGCTTAAGTTGGTATTTGAGTCTAATAAAGTAGTCGTGTCTAAACATGGATATTTTATTGGTAAAGGCTATGAGTGCGGAGGCTTGTTCCGCTTTTCCCTTTCAGATTTCTGCAATAAGACTGTGAACCATATTTGTGGCAGTGTGGATGATGAAGCTAATGTTTGGCACTCACGTCTATGTCATATTAATTTTGGTTTGATGTCTCGGCTTTCCAGTATGAATTTAATTCCAAACGTTTCCATCACCAAAGGTTCTAAATGCCATAGTTGTGTGCAATCAAAGCAACCTCGTAAGCCTCACAAGGCTGCTGAGGAGAGAAACTTGGCACCATTAGAACTCCTGCATTCAGATCTTTCTGAGATGAATGGCGTGTTGACGAAGGGTGGAAAACGATATTTCATGACATTGATTGATGATGCAACTAGGTTCTGTTATGTGTATTTATTGAAAACGAAAGATGAGGCTTTAGACTATTTTAAAATCTATAAGGCAGAAGTTGAAAACCAGTTAAATAGAAAGATAAAAAGACTTAGGTTAGATCGTGGTGGAGAGTATTTCTCAAATGAATTTGACTTATTTTGTGAGGAACATGGCATTATACATGAGAGGACGCCTCCTTATTCTCCCGAGTCAAATGGGATTGTCGAAAGGAAAAATCGCACGTTGACTGACTTGGTGAATGCCATGTTAGACACTGCGGGCTTACCTAAGGCATGGTGGGGGGAGGCTTTGCTAACGTCTAATCATGTATTAAATAGAGTTCCTAACAGAAATAAGGACAAAACACCATACGAGGTATGGATTGGGAGAAAACCATCACTTTCTTACTTGCGTACATGGGGGTGCTTGGCGAAAGTTAATGTGCCAATAACTAAGAAATGTAAGCTTGGACCTAAAACTGTGGACTGTGTCTTTCTGGGATATGCTAATCATAGCATTGCCTATAGATTTTTTATAGTTAAAACTGATGTACCTGACATGCATGTTAGTACAATTATGGAGTCTCGAGATGCAACATTCTTTGAGAATATTTTTCCAATGAAGGATACACATAACACTACTAGTCAACCTTCTGAAATAATTCCCAGTTCAATCACACCACCTGAACCTTTTGAACATACACATGAACTTGTCAATGAGGAGGATGACAGTGGAGCTTCTAGAAGGAGCAAGAGACAAAGGATATCCAAATCCTTTGGTGATGATTTCACTGTGTACCTTGTAGACGACACTCCCAAGTCTATTTCAGAAGCGTATGCATCCCCTGATGCAGACTCTTTGGAAGGAGGTGTCAGTAGTGAAATGGATTCCATTATCGCTAATGGAATCTGGGAGCTGACAGATAGACCTTATGGGTGTAAACCTGTAGGGTGCAAGTGGGTGTTCAAAAAGAAGCTTAGGCCTGATGGTACTATTAAAAAGTACAAGGCTCGGCTTGTTGCCAAGGGCTATACTCAGAAAGAAGGCGAAGATTTCTTTGACACTTACTCACTTGTTGCTAGACTGACCACAATTCGAGTACTACTTGCTTTGGCTGCCTCACATGGTCTTCTCGTTCATCAAATAGACGTTAAGACAGCTCTTCTTAACGGAGAGCTGGATGAGGAACAGCCTGATGGATTTGTAGTAGAAGGTCAAAAAGGCAAGGTGTTAAAACTGTTGAAATCTTTGTATGGTCTGAAACAAGCCCCTAAGCAGTGGCATGAGAAGTTCGATAGAACACTGACATCTGCAGGCTTTGCTGTCAATGAGGCAGATAAATATGTATACTATCGCTATGGTGGGGGTGAGGAAGTTATTCTATGCTTGTATGTGGATGACATCCTGATTTTTGGGACAAACATCAATGTGACAAATGAGGTCAAATCATTCTTGTCTCAAAATTTTGATATGAAAGATCTGGGAGTGGCTGATGTTATTCTAAACATTAAATTGGTTAGAGGTGAGGCTGGGATTACACTTTTGCAATCTCATTATGTGGAAAAGGTCTTGAGCCGTTTTGGTTTTTCTGACAGCAAGCCTTCTCCAACACCTTATGATCCTAGCGTGTTACTTCGTAAGAATAAGAAAATTGCTAGGAATCAGCTGGAATATTCTCAGATAATTGGCTCACTTATGTACCTAGCTAGTGCAACAAGGCCGGACATCTCCTTTGCTGTGAGCAAGTTGAGCGGTTTACATCTAACCCGAGAGATGATCACGGAAGGCGCTTGAGCGAGTGTTGCGCTATCCGAAGGTACCTCGAACTTTGGACTTCACTATACTGGGTACCGTCGGTCTTTGGAGGGTTATAGTGATTCCAACCGGATCTCGATGCCGATGAGATCAAAGCCACTAGTGGATATGTTTTCACTATTGGTGGTGGTCTTTGTTTCATGGAGGTCTTGCAAGCAGACCATTTTGACGAGGTCAACCATGGAAGCGAGCTTGCGGCACTAGACACTGCTACTGTTGAGGCAGAATGGCTATGGGATCTATTGATGGATCTACCTACGGTGGAAAAGCCAGTGTCAACTATTCTTATGAACTGTGATAATCAAACCGTTATCGCTAAAGTGAACAGTTCTAAGGATAATATGAAATCGTCTAGGCATGTCAAGAGACGATTGAAGTATGTCAGGAAATTGAGAAACTCCGGAGTTATAACCTTGGATTACATCCAAACAGATAAAAACCTGGCAGATCCCTTTACAAAGGGACTATCACGGAATGTGATAGATAGTGCATCGAATGAGATGGGTATGAGACCCATGTGAGTTATCTATGGGAGTAACCCAACCTATGTGATCGGAGATCCCGTGAATTAGGATCTGGGAAAAACAAGCCATTAGTTAACTGGAGGAGAGTAATTTCAACCCTCTCTATGTAAAGATGCAATACTCTCAGAAACTGCAAGGTAGGTTGGTTAAGGCCTTAATGTGTTCCATTGGCTTTCAAAAGCGAAGACGTTATCCTGCAGAACGTTCTTGAAAGAACACACCTATATGAGCCCGACTGTTAGTCGCAGTCTATGGAGATCTTGGGAAAATCTCCTACTAAGCTTATGAAGAGACCAAGGAGTATGACTTATACGCTCCAACCAAGGGGTAGCCTACTGGCGGCCTAGTATCAGTTAAGTCTTTGAGTGAAGCTTGCTTGCACCAAACTTGCATTTCAAGGCGTAGTCCATTGTTCAAGTTGTGAGTAAGTGTAGCTTGGAGTTCTAGGTGGATGTTCAACCTTAATCGATCTCCATCGAAACACTGATATATAAACAGTACATTGGAATTCAGGCAAATCTCTATGGGACTTTGAGATCTGGTGGGGGATTATTGAATTATGTGGGCCAAGCCCATACAATAATTCCTATATTAAATCTCAAAGGCCCACTCATGCAAAGGAGGCATGCATGTGAACTTTAGTACCACATTGCTAGTTCTAGGAGAGGAAGACCACCTTAAAAGGGATGGTGCACTCCTAGCCACATGAGGCATGTGTGGGAGAGAACTAGAGGATCATACGCGCGCGCTTGCTCGCCTCGCCTCGCCGGGCCGGGCCGGGGGGCGCGGGCGCACGGCACCTGCGTGAATGGTCCGCCAAAATCGGCTCCAGGTGCTTGCGCAGACGCGGCTTCTTTTTGCAGTTTTATTTTTGCTGTTTTGAGTGGCGGTGAATCCGGATCGGTTACGCGTGACTAATCCGTTTCGGTTACGAGTTATGGAGAACGTGCATGCGTCTTGATCACACGTCCTGATTCTTCTATAAATACTGAGTCGCCGCCTCCATACAGTATAAGCGAATCAATCTAGGGTTTTTGCCTCCTCCATTGTACTGCGCCGTCCCACGTAGTCTACTCCGTCCGTCGTGGCGCGCTGCATCGTTCGGGAGAGCGGGACCGTCGCCAAGTCTGCACGGGAGAGGCGAATAAGGTTTTGGGAAGCGCTCTGCGATCGCCGCTGCAGCTCTGGCTCGTCTTCCTCGTCGTTCGGCTTCGGCGAATCGTCACCGACCTCGTGTCATCCACACCGTGCCTGCAGCGTCAACATCGGCAAACTGATCGAGCGAGAATCATCGCACGCAATGGACATGTTTTTCGTATTAGATCTGTTCATGTATTGTTTCCTGGTTTATATGTATAGATCTGTTATGCCTGTGATGGTTCTGTTATTTTGCGTGCATGATGTCATGATTTATTTATGGAATAAATTGAACCTACATGTGCTTATATTTTCAACAAGTCTAAGCGTGAGCGACGCGGACACTTGGACTGGAGAAGAAACCGACAAGAGGACTCAACACGATGATAGCCCTTTGTGCCCAAGTCGATGTAGCCAAAGCAACAGAAGCGAAGAAGTCGTGGTCGATGTAGCCGTGGTCGATACAGCCGATGACGAGTAGCCAAGCCGCGGGCGCGCAGGAAGGCGCCGGCTTGTGGTGCCATCGTGCAGGCCTGCAGGGTCCTGGGGGAGCCGCTGGTACAGATCCGCGCAGATGCGAGAGCGTCCGCGAGGCGAGCCACCATGCGGTTGCCCGGCGCGGAGGCAAAGTGGCCCAAACCGGTAGAGGGCCGACGAGTCGCCGCGTAGGCCCCTGCTGGGAGGACACCACGGGCGGCCAAGCGACCACAACAGCCGAGGCGGCGGGAGTTGGCGCCATGGGAGCAGGAGGCGGCGGAACGGCGGAAGGCGATGGAGACGGTCAGGGAGCTCCCGGTGGTTGCGGCACGAACGCGCACGTCCCAGATCCGACGAAGTCAGGTGTGGATGTGACGCGGAGAAGGCCTGCCGATGCCGATGCAAGCTGTTGCTATGGACGACTCAGAACGATGGACGAACAACAATGTAAAAAATGACGATTGGCTGCCCCCGGGAGGATCGGCGTCCACTCTCGGGGGCAGCGACGGCGGAAGCGTGAGCGGCGCGCTAGAACGCCCGCTCTGATACCATGTTAGATTGGATTGAGAGGGAGAGATACTGCGAATATTGTAGTTGTTGTATTGAGCCTCGGGGGCCGGTATATATAGTGTACAAGGTAGAGGAGATAAGGAAGGACTCGATACAAATCAATTCTATCCTATTTTATCTCTAACTACCATATACTCTAATTAGTAAACAATAGTTCTCAGTACATATTTACATGTGGTGCAGCTCCATGAACATATGTACTCTGCAGACCCTCCATATCCTCCCAAATCAAGCATATCCTGAGCCATCTCAATTCCGAACTACTGATAGATAACATACGAACTTTGGCAATGCATGAAATCCAACGTAAGACAGTTATCATAGTACTACTGATATGAATCTTCTCATAGAGAATAACCAGAAGCAGAGGCTAACGAGTAACCCCATATCAGTGGACTATAACTCAGAAGTCATAATAAGGACCATAAATGAAATATGTAAAACTAGGTTCTGGCAATGCTATTGTCAGCAAATAAATTTTGAATGAATACAATAGATTCGCAGTATACATCACTTGTACTGGTGCTTCATAACGTAAGTCGATGGCTTCCCACATGTTCTTGCGTTATGCTCTTTACCGCCACATTCGCCACAATACCTTGGAGGACCAGGTGGTAATATGCTTCCATCGCCATTCTGTACATCCATGTTGTAGGATTCTGCAATGGCAGGAACTATTTTTCTTACTTTGATTCATGGCTCTTTTTCTATCTGTCGATATTCCTGTACTAGCTTCCTCTCCGTGCGACTTTATTCTCTTGACCTTCGGCCTTCCTCTACAATGTTTCTTCAATGGAGGCAAAACAATAGCTGCAACTGGCACTCCATCACTATCGTCTTTTCTAGGAAAATTAAAGTTTGAATATCCACTGGTTTCTGAATCGCTGACATTTCCATCCACCTCAACAGCACAAGAAGCCTTTGTTTGTCACTCTGATCTCTTAGGGGCCACCATATGTGACTCATCATCCCCTAGAGATAGTGACTTCTTCAGGTCCTCTACTAGCCTACCTACACCATCCATGGCTTTATGGTACATCTTGATGCTCGTATTTCCAATCCTCGCCAGCTCAGCTGACGCCACGGGCGAAGCCAGGAATTGGATATTAGGGGGGGAACATGGACAACAAGTAGAGTAGAACCAATGAACCATGCCAGATTTACCGATCCAACAGTCACATATCAGACTATCAGAGTAATATGTTTCACAAATTACAATGCAAAAAAATTACATCTCTATTAACTTAAACTTAGCTCTACGACTACTAGCAAGATCGTAGGCCTTAATAATATCATCATTACTAATCTTTGCGGCCAATTCCTTTTCAATATAAATTACCAAACAATCTCGTAGAAATCCATCTCCCATTGTACTTCGAAATCGCGTCTTAGCAAGTTTCATAGCTGAAAAACATCTCTCTGTGGTTGCAGTTGAAACCGGAAGAGTTAAGACTAATCTTAACAACCTGTCCACCATAGGATAAGATGAATCTTTACGAGTCTTAACTAGTCCACTTGTTAGATCAGCAAGTGATGGTAATACACTTAGGTCTGGATGGTTGCATACATCAAGTTAAAAATGTGGCAATTGGCACTCCAATTGAGCTCTTTCTTGACTTGAGAAATCAACAGAATAATATTTTTCCACTAGAGTGCATATATTTGCTATGTCGAAGGTGTCCAACCTTGGATCCAAAGAGGCACAAAGGGACAAAAGCTCTTTCGCTTGAGAACTGAATCGATCATCTAGCTCAATCAATTGTTGATCAATTGCAACATTAAACACATCTACTTTGTAATGGTGAAAGGCTGTGGTGTTATCATTCTTGTTTCGGGATTTAGTCACATCGACGTGCCTGCAAATTGGAAGAAATGATGTAACATTCATACTAAAAATCTGAAATAATTTGGGCAAAAGAACATACTTCTTATTCAGATCTGGGATATCAATCTCGTGCTTCTCACAAAACAATTTGACCTCCTCAAGAAGAGGTTCCCAGCCATTATTTCGCAACTCACCAAGCAACACTTTTGTTGTAGAAACAGAATCCATCGCATTTAAGATATCAATGCTTTTCTTTTGGAGTGTTTGGCACAACACATCAGTGATCTTCATAATCTTTTCTATCAGGTGCAGAATAAACACAAAATCAAATGTGACAATGATTCATAAGGCACCACTAGCATCTCCCCGAGAATACTTCGAAACTGAACGATCATTAGCAATGTTGTGTAGGACTGAAACTGTCGCACCAAACATCTTCTTTAAGCTCTGGATTGACTTGTAATGGGAACTCCATCTTGTGTCCCCTGGCCTCTGTAGAGAGGACATCTGATTTGCCCCTTGCCCTGTGTCAAGCTCTCCCAATTCAATTTCACGAGCAATTTCCTCCGCTTGATTCGCTAGCAACTCATCATTGCGCTTAGGAGAAGCACTAACAACATTTATGATGAAATTTGCGTCCTGAAAAAAGTTGTGTACCTCATGTACCTCCCTCGATGCTGCTACAAGGGCCAATTGAAGTTGATGAGCCATGCAATGAATATAATATGCATAAGGGCACTCATTAAGAATTAGAGCTTTCAATCCATTCCATTCCCCTCGCATGTTACTAGCTCCATCATAACCTTGACCTCTTATATCTTGTATACTCAAGTCATTACCTGTGAGGACAGCACAAATTGACGCTTTAAGTGTCAAAGCAGCAGTATCGTGAACATGGATTAGGTCAAGGAAACGCTCCTGTATAAGTCCTTCCTTGCTAACAAATCGGAGGACTATCGTCATTTGCTCTTTTTAGACTCATCTCGAGCTTCATCAACCATTATGCAAAACTTGCTACTACCAATTTCTTCTCTAATTGATTTCTACACTTTTCGAGCAACTACGATTAGAATTTCCTTTTGGACATCAAGTGAAGTGTACTTTGCATTTTTCGGAGCATTTTCTAACACAACCTCTTTAACCTCCTTGTTATACGAAGCCAAAAGCTTGAGCATTTCAAGAAAATTACCCCTGTTTAAGGAACCAGGAGATTCATCATGGCCTCTAAAGGGACAACCTTGGAATGTCAACCACCTAAATATAGAAATAAAACAAGTTCAGATTAGATAGTGCATCACATATAACTCTGGTTGCAAAAACAAAAAAGATTGTGAGAAGTCCTTATTATTACCTAATGCAATCAATCATAGTCGCAAGCCTTAGTCTTCCGCTGCAACCATTATCTCTTTTGTTTAACCATCACAGTGTCAATTTGAGCCATTGTGTTCTTAAGATTATTAAAACATCGAACTGAATAATTGTGAGTGAGTGGCATCCCCATGTGTTTTAGAAGAGAACATTCATTTCCATCATTAGCTTTCTTCGATTCAAACCCCTTGATCGTGAATGCATCGATCCATTTTCCAATTGGCTTCTTGGAAAAAATAAAACATGGTAGACAATAAGCATGATTTGTGTGAGGTGAATATTCTAGCCAAGTAAATTGCTTGAACCAACTGCTTTGAAATCGGCGACGATGAGATAATTCACTGAGTGGGTACTCTGCTAACATAGGTTGATATGGGCCCTCTGAAATGTAAAATCTTCGAGCTTCATCTTGTTGATCAGCTGGCAATTCTAAGATTTGAACACGTTTACCAGGGTCTCTCTCAAATCTAATAGCTACAATTGGTTGATGCTCGGCAGCCTCGGCTTCTAATGGTGCAGCAGCAACACTACTCTGATTATTAGGATTTTCCACATCATGTTCATTAGGAGTTTCCCCTTCCACGTTAGGAGTTTCCACTTTCACGTTACTCTGGCAGCCTCGGCTTCTAATGGCTTCAATACAATTAGCACTTGAACCAACAGGCTTAAAAAAACTATGAATTGTCTTTCTCTTCTTCATAGTTCATATCATCTAAAATTGTATAGGAAAACTATGAACCAGCTCAAATTGGAAACCCACTGGATGTCTGGATGAAACTTTTGCCTCCAACTCCAAGCGTCCTACAGGCTACAGTGTCGGCGAATATGGAATTAGAGTCTAGAGAATGCCTCACCTCACCGTCGTATACGTATAGAGAATTAGAGATTACCTGACGGGGACGGCGTCGCCGCGTCGGCGGAGCCGCGGAGTATCTGAGTATGGTTTGCACTTTGCCGGGCGCGGGCGGACGCGGACTCCCCACTCCCGGTTGGCGAGCAGCCAAGCATGCGCCGCAGTCACTTCGCCTCCTTCTCGGCCTGAAATATGAAGCGTCACTGACTGGGCTAATTGCCAAAATTGCCAATTAGTAATTGGGCTGTGCCTGCATCCAGTGGAGGCTACATGCCTGCATCGTTGGATCGTTGGGGGGTGCCAGGCCCCCCGCCCCCCTCTCTCCGCCACTGGCTGACGCCCTATGTAGCATAGCATGCCTGTAGGTTCTAGATGCTACAACATCAACATCATCCTTGTATCCACTTGAAATCAAATATATATGACAATATTAGATGATCTTGAGCTCAACAAAGACTTGCTATCTTAAACAGACACTAAATCACCAAGCTCATATTGCCATGTATGTCAATAAAGCATCATCATCATCAATCTATTAGCCAACTGAAAGAACTCATAGATTGAAGCTAAACCTGAATTAGTAATCAAATACAGAGACTGAAGACTAATCACAGATAATGGAAAGTGAATGCTACAGATGACAGCAAGTATCACAAGATGATTTAGCTAATCAGAAAATGAAGAATGCAAGCAATCTAACAGCTCAAGATCAGTCTGAACTCAAGAGTCATATATATATATATATATATATATATATATATATATATATATATATATATATATATATTCAGTGTCAATATCAATTTCTCATTGAGCATTTATCCCTCACAACCTTCTTTTGCAATTTTGCCAGCTAGTGATGACCCACAGAAATGTGAAGTAGATCATGAAATCGCAAAGAACCGACAACCAATATACTCACAATGGCGGTGATACTTGAAATCACCATGAAGAAATCGAACGAGGCAAGGCACGCACGTAGCGCTATCCTAGTAAACCAAGCAGCCCATTGCGCCGAGCAAGGAGATGATGGCAATCGGAGATACAATGCCACACTTCCACCTCAAGAAGTTGAAGTAGAAGCCGAGAGTCCGGTGGATGCCGCACAGGAGCGACAAGAGCTCTAGCCAAGAGCACCCATGAACACCAAGAATAAGTCACAAAATCTCCTTCAAACACTCGGCACAAAACCGAGTCGAATTAACCTCTAGAGGTAAATCCCCAAACCTTTCCTCACAGCCAGATCCAAGGAAAAGGCACAAGGAAAACACACGAAAAACCCTAGAATGACAATTCAAGCTGCTTAGCCGACGGCGATAGGAAAAAAACCTGATCGGTAGCTCTCAAGACTCAAGATCAGAGAACTACCGAGGGAGATCAGAGATCGGATGGAGAAGTAAACTCACTACTTTTCGGTCTCCCTGGAGAGGAGAGGAAGACTCCCTTTTAATGGGAACTGGGGAGGAGGCAGGTGGAACGTAGCCCAAACGCCCGGCCGACAGTGCCTCAATCACAGCTGTCGCCCCCACAAGACCCTATCGCCAGGAGAACCGAACAAGCTAAACGCCTCTCCCATCTACGCATGCAAGGAGGAGCGGCTGCCTTATCCCTCTCTCGTCCCACCAACAGGTGGGACCCCTCTCCTTTCTTTTTTTCCTTTTTATTAAATTGAAAAATTACCAATTTGCCCTCTGGAGTTCAACAGAGGTTAGATTCGTTGAAAAGAGAACAAGATAAGCTTTCAATCAAGTACTCGTGGAGCTCAAACGGAGTCTATATGTGAAAGTTATGCTCGTTGAAGTCGGTGCTACCTCCGGAGACCGAATTGAATTGCACATATTTTTCTTCATGATCAGCTTCTAAGTTTTCTTGATTAAAAGAACATCACATGCATTAGGTACCAGCATATTCTTATTAGAAACAAAATGCAATATTAGAAACAAAGTTAGCCGATAGTTCAATTGAAGTGCGCAAAATCTTGTGATTGGACCTTGCAAGTGCATAGGTTCAAATCTATTGATTGTATGCATGTCAGTGATGTCCTCATCAGACGTGGTATGAGAGTTTGATGTTGAGATGTTGATGAATAGTGGTTAACTTCACATGATAAATGTTTAAACAAAAATATCGTATTGCATGCGTGCATGGTAAAACAATAAATTAGGTTGATGGGTGTTGCTAGTTAAACTTGATGCAATATTTATCATACTTTATTACTATGTTTACTCCTATTTCTATGATGATTAAATGATGATGATGATAGCTAAGTGATGAAAAAAAGAGAAATGTAAGAATAATGAAACTCATGCATTGCAATAAGTTAGGTGCATATTTGTGGCATGAAAGAGACCCAATTTGGTGGAAATAAAAGACATACTTCGATATGTATCTCCATGGGATGGAGTCATCTCTGCTAGATGGAGAAAAAGGTATCTCCATAGGATGGAGATAATGAGAGAGTGGTATATCGATGGGTGTCCACACAATTATACCGGTATAAGCTAAAGAAAGAGAAAAGAAGACATATACATGAGCATTGTATTGTATTAATCAAAGAAAAGAGTCGTTCATACATGCTTATTGTTCTGTCATGTAGGTAATGCGAACGATATGAATGTGTTCATTGCATTAATGGAGAGAGTAATGATGATAAGATATATGCAAACTAACATGGTTATGTTTATACTTATGGTTATTGCGTTGATGGAGAGAAAGTAGTGATGATAAGGCACGTATTAAATGATATAGTTATGTTTATACTTATGGTGATGTTAATGTTTACTGTTTTGCTATGTACTTGCTAGTTTTGAACTCATGTTTGCTTTATTGTTGTTGTGACCAATGAGGCATTATGCATTGGAAATGAGAATAGCACATCTGCACTACATCCAATAATAATAATGTAAAATATCATATCTGTTTTTCTTAAGATTGTCTTAATAAAATAGCTTGCTAATATGAACTTAGTCAATAAAACATCGTAAACTGATGATGAACGTTATAGAATTTCTCTAGTAAGGTGTATTTACTTAGGGTCTGTTCTTTTTGGCTGCGGCTTGTGGCTTTTGGCTACGGCTTGTGGCTTTTGGACTATTTGTACGAGAAATTACAGATTAATAGAAACTCACATACGATTTTTACCAATATAAATAAAGTTGGTAAAGTATGTACTACAATTAACTAGTAGACCCTATCTTGAAAAGATACTCCGTTTAATAGCTAGTTACTGTAGAAAAGCCGAAAAATAGCTTTTAAAAGCTGAAAAGAATAGGGCCTTAGTAATATTCTATTTGCAAGTTTAAGTATGCTTCTGAACGTATGATTCGGATGTTCTCAGACACAGGATCCCATGCGTTCTCAGGTGTGTAGGCCTGAGCGTTGGGCACGTGGTCTCAAACGTTCTTGGGTTTTGTGAATTATTTATTGTTATTCTGGTTTATGAGTTATATTGGCATATGGTCTTGAACGTTCTTCGGTTTTATGAATTATTTATTGCTATTCTGGTTCGTGAGTTATATTTATTATGAATCAGCTCTTTGTAAAGATCTAGGTCGGGAAGATGTTATTAAAAAAAATTATTCAGTGAGTAAACGGTGAAGATGGCATCCGAGCTTCTCCGTCGAGGAAGTAAGCGACCGTCAGGCACATGTGGTGGTGACGTCATGTGACGCCTCCGCGGGTAACCGGTAAGCGCCCTGCGGGTCGGGTCCATTTCTACCGGGTTTAGGAACCGTTTGTTTTTTATTTTATTTTTCCGCCTCCAAATTAAGACGATCCATTTCTTTCTTCCCCCCCTCTCTCTCTCTCTCTCTCTCTCTTCTCTTTTCTTGTTTCCTTCCGTCGTCTCGGTCTCTCCTAAATCGAGCCGCCGCTCCTCGTCTCCTCCTCGCCGGCTCGATTCGCCTCTGCCTCTCCAAAGCCCTTGCCGCGCTTCCCGCTCCACGGACTGGCGCGAAGCCGGCGGCGGCGGAGGTATGACCGAGCGATCAGCTACCTAAGCGGCTGGAGGCAGTGGTGGTTGCGTCGCATTGCGGGAGGCGATCGCCGGGGGCAGTTAGCGGGCGGTGGCGGCGCTGGGCATGGCGGAGAGGTCTTCGGCGTTGGCTGCCGCGGGGGCCGGGGGCGGCGCCGCGGCGCCCGGGCTCAAGACCTACTTTAAGACGCCCGAGGGGAGGTACAAGCTGCAGTACGAGAAGACGCACTCCGCCGCCGTCCTGCACTACAACCACGGCGGGAAGACCATCTCGCAGGTACCTTCGACGCCGCACTGTTCTCGCGCCGTGGTTTCGGGTGGGCCAACTGTGGGGATTTAGGTGGGCTTCGGCGGGTGGCGTGGGGACTTGGGTTGCTCTCGTCGAGGATTTCGGCGATTTTGTGGTGTTGGTGGGATTTCGATAGGCGTCAAGGTTAGAGGAAATTTTAGGTAAAGTTTGCATTTTTGATACATACTGGTGCTGGGTGCTCCAAAGTAGGAATTTCGATTGGCGTTAATTTGCTTGTTAGGCTATTTAGTTTTGCTGTTGATCTTGCATAGATCTTATTGTTAGCTCTGAGTGCTCCATCTGTTAATTTTTAGTTTCGATTGGTTTTAGTGTGGGCTACAGCTAACCACTCTAGTAAGTAGCAGTATTGAAGACTTTTGGTAGTTTTATTACTCAATTATGTAGTAATAGCTTGTGTCTTGATCGTGTGGCTTATTGTGCAGTTCTGGATATAATGCTGTAAGTTTGGTTATTCATTGGTTTTGATTGTCACAGTTGACGGTGGCGTACCTGAAGGAGAAACCTGCTGGCCAGGGCTCCACGCCGTCAACACCAAGCTCCAGCAGTGGGATGCGATCGGCCGCGGCAAGGCTGCTGGGCACTGGGAACGGTAGCCGGGCGCTTAGCTTTGTTGGGGGCAATGGTGTAAGCCGGGCTGTGTCCGGAAGCAGCCGTATGGCAGGAGGTCTTGGTACATCTACAAGCCTTGGTGGATCGCAAGCTGTAGCAAACTATGATGGCAAGGGCGCATACATCCTCTTCAATGCTGCCGATACACTATTCATCAGTGACCTCAATTCCCAGGACAAGGTCTTCATTTTTATTATCGGATGTGTGCTAAATGTAGTTATTAGTGTCTTGGTGTTTTCTGATCAGCTGGTTAATTGCACTAGGATCCAATAAAGTCCATCCATTTCAGCAACTCGAACCCACTCTGCCATGCATTTGACCCAGAGGCCAAGGAGGGGCATGACCTGATCATCGGGATGGGATCAGGGGATGGTTAGTTGGAATAATTGTTAGCTTTACTTTATTATTCAAAGTCAGCTATGTATAAAAGTGAGGTTTTTTTTTGTGTGTACATCATGCAGTATATTCAATGTCGCTGAGGCAACAGTTGCAAGATCCTGGAAGGAAGCCTGTTTCAGCCCAACATTATAATAAGGGTGATAAAGATGGCACGAATAGTGGCAGGCATGTTATAATTTTCATTATCATTCAGATGTCATATATGATACTTGGAGTTTATTTGCGCTTGTCAGATTTGTATAAGCATTGCCTGTAAATATTGTGGTTGCTTATTTGTTTTTCATTATCTAGTAATTTAGCATATAAGATTTTCAATCGCCTTAGCAGTTAGCACAGAACAAGGACACTGGTATCATGTGATATAGACACAAGACCCATAATTTCCCCCAATATGGTCACAGCAGTTTTTGAGTATCAGACAGAAGGAAAAAGTTAGCAGTTAGCAAAGTTATTTGCCCTCAATGAGTCCCAGCATTCTAAATAAATAAAATACCTTACAGTTTTCATTTGGAATATTGAAATTAATCAATGGTTGAACAATGCTTTGAATCTAATGCTACTGGAGCCAATCCTTTGAGTTCACCAGTTTATGGTAAAGTAATGAATATGTTTGTCAACTATGCTCTTAGATAGTGCCTCGGAGCCTGAGCTTGCTTTGTTGTAAGAACAACCTGGTTTCCTTGTGTGCTTATCAGGCCTGTTCTTTTGGGCAGCGGCTTATTAGTCTAATGGATAGTGATTGCTGAGAGAAGAAAAAAGCCAAAAATCGCTTAAAAATAAAAAAGAACAGGGCCATCATCTTGTGTTGCATGGTACCTTTTTGCATGCCTGTGAATCCTTTTAGTTTATATAAGTGAAAGATGAAGATGAGTAACTTTTGTACTGGGCTACTGTCTGCTCTGGAGTCTGGAATAGTGTTTCTTTTATTGAATGAATTAGAACATTATTTTTTAGGGTGGCAGGGTGGAACGTCTACCATTAGTTTGACGTTCTGCAATGTAAGCATAACATGGTTTGGGTAGTAGTCCTTGCAGATGCCTATCTTCCTCTGATTATTTAATTAATTCTCTAACTGATTTCTGGACGCATGTTTTGCAGCCGATGTACTTCTGTTGCATGGGTGCCTGAGCGTGAAGGCACTTTTGTTGTTAGCCATTCTGATGGAAATTTGTATGTGTATGATAAAGTGAGCAGATGCTGGTCATGGAATTTGGTAGTTTTAATGATTTTTGTTTGGCTTATTTTTGAACTGATGTATATTCTTTATTCAGTGCAAAGATGGAAACACTGAGTGTACATTTCCAGCTATAAAGGATCCAGCTCATTTGATGGTTTCACATGCAAAGTCGAGTAAGGTATTTTAAGCACTTCATTATTGTTAAAATTGCCTCTTTTTCTCTTCTGTTGCCATGAATCTGTGGCCTGACCATCTGTTTAGCTATCCTACCGTGCCTAGGATTCTTAACTCTGACATATCTTAAAGGCTTAAAGCAATGATTATCCTTATTCCTCCTCTTATGTAAAGCATGGAGGTAGCAATGCAAGTTGCTAAACAATGATAACTACCGAATAGAAATTTCCCATTATTTAAAGTTCCAGGTAAGGATACACAAGTCCCAAGTTCTTAAGAGATTGCACCGTTTTCTAAGATTCAGATTACCCATGCATGCTTACATGCACAGATTAGACATGTTAAATTAGTCCTTCAGAAGTACCAGTTTTGCTTTATGCTTGCTTTTCAAAATTTGGTTGTGGAGTAATGATAGCTAGCTGACTCAACATTATGCACTTGTCCTGGTCTCCACCTGTGTATAGTATTATGGTTTTCATCACTAGAATTTACTTTGTGACAAGAACTTTACTGGCATATGCCAGCAGCAAGCTCAGTACATCATGTACAATGAATCTTGGGAAGTAGTTCCAGTATCCTTTCTTTTTAGTATCTTCCAAATAATTCTTGCTGCATACAATTTAGCTAGGAGAGTTTATGTCAAGTTCTTGAGCATGTTTGGCCTTAAAAATGTGGTACCGTGATTAACTTTGGATTTATCTCAATAACATTACAGAGCAACCCAATTGCTAGATGGCATATTTGTCAAGGTTCAATCAATGCAATATCCTTTTCTCCAGATGGGGTATACTTAGCGGCTGTTGGGCGAGATGGTACTTGCTTTGTCCTAGACCAAGACTAGAGAATTTCTTATCATAAAATGCAGTGATTTTATGTTGCTTATCGAACTAACACTAATGAACCATATATAGGTTATTTGAGAGTGTTCGATTTTGCAAAGGAACAACTAATATTTGGTGGGAAAAGTTATTATGGCGCGCTCTTGTGTTGCACCTGGAGGTAATTGTACATTGAATGTACACTTTGAATGATTTAACATCTTCTATCTCCACTTATATGCGTTTGCCGTGTTTTTTCCAGCTAGTTCTATGATTTATATTCTCTACTGTTTGGCTGCACTGCAAATTATTATCTAACTCATAGTTGTGCATTTCACTCTTTGAAACTTTTTATGCTGAGGTCTAACTCATAGTTGTGCATGTCACTCTTTGAAACTTTTTATGCTGAGGTCTAACTCATAGTTGTGCATTTCACTCTTTGAAACTTTTTATGCTGAGGTCTTCCTGAAATGTGTTTCTGTTTGTTACCCTTAGCTTGAACTCTAAAACCAGCATGGGTTGACTAGTACGCAAAACTTGTCTAGTTTCCATAGTGTAGACCATCATATCAAATAGAAGTTAGCTATCTGATTATTGGATATGTTCTGGTACAGTGGTACTTGCTACTTATGCCTGTTCTTCTTATGCTTAGCAACCACTTCCGTGGTCTGCCGCTGGCTGCTGCTCAGCTTCTAATCTGACTTGCTGAATTTTTTTGCAATTGAAACATCATATAATTTGCTTGTTGGCTGCCCATCTGCCATAGGCCATTTTTGCATATAGGTATTATGTTTGTTTTGCATTACATTACATACAGTGTTGGAATGTCTATTTCTGTGTGTTTGGTGTAATAACACAAAATTTGTCTTGTGACATTAGTTTCTAACATGGTTTTCGTTCTGTGATTTATTTTTTGTTTGTCATCATTGTAAAAGTTCCTACTATTGAAACTAAGGTAGCATTTGTTCCATTGGGTAAGCCGTGAGCTATATACATTGAAGCATCTCTTTACCATCTTATCAGCTTTGCTCTCTGTTTTTTTTATCTGCTAGTTGTTTCCAACTTTTCTATGGGCTTGTCAATTATGAGATTCTATTTGGGTGGATCAATGGAGTATGGTACATGAATGAGTATGTCTCAGTTTCTAACCTAATTTGACTGTCTGTTTCTACAGCTCGGATGCCAAATATCTATTGACAGGTGGTGAAGATGATCTTGTGCAGGTATGGAGCATGGACGATGGAAAAATAGTTGCATGGGGTGAAGGGCATAATTCCTGGGTATTCATTAAATTTGCCTTGAACTTTGTCAATTCTTAATGTTTCCTGTCAAAACTTGTAATTTGAGGACAACACTAATTTTCTGTCAACAGGTTAGCGGAGTTGTTTTTGATTCATATTGGTCCCCACCAAATTCTGATGGAACAGGAGAAAATGTCGTGTATCGTTTTGGTTCTGTTGGTCAGGTATATGAAGTTTATATAGCTAGACTTATACTTTGAACTTTTATGGCATATACTTCATATTGAAATCATGTGTTAGTCATCATAAATAAGCAACACTGATGCATGTCTATCCAATTTTGTAACTTCCAAATACAAATAAAAGTGAGTACCGGAAATACTTGTCTTCTCATTTTTCTTCGTTGCTTGCTGGATTGTTGGGTTGTTGGGAGATTTTAGATTAATGAACTGGTGTCATGTTCCTGCTGTCCACTGTTATGCTTCTTGCAGTGCATTAAACTGATCACACCACTTATGTTGTAAGATATGCTAATTTCTCCCAATCATCACCATTCTCATGCTGCTTTTTCCTCACTGTATGACATGTTAATATTTTCTGTGCATGTTGATGAACTTAATTATTGAATGTTAATTTACCTCGTCATATTTTTGTTTAGAAGATCAAGTTATTTTGCTTGGAACTTGGTGATTTG
Source organism: Dendrocalamus sinicus (assembly GCA_036346575.1). Classification (NCBI taxonomy): domain Eukaryota; kingdom Viridiplantae; phylum Streptophyta; class Magnoliopsida; order Poales; family Poaceae; genus Dendrocalamus; species Dendrocalamus sinicus. The sequence goes on from CM070675.1 coordinate 3,160,917, forward strand.
GTATCATTTCTTGAGCATATGCCCTTAGTTATAGCTATCAGATAAATTGTCCAGTCGTTTGGCATTTTGCTTTTCCGGCATGGTTTATTGCTGGCATTAATTTTCACTGTTACATACTCTTAGGACACCCAACTGCTTCTGTGGGACCTGGCAATGGATGAGATTGTTGTCCCACTACGTCATCCTTCCAGTGGTTCGCCAACGTTTAGCAGTGGGAGCCCTTCTGCACATTGGGACAACGCATGCCCTCCAACAGGTGTTCTTCAACCTTCTCCAAGAATGCGAGATGTGCCGAAGCTCTCACCCCTTGTCGCCCACCGAGTACATGTGGATCCCCTGTCCGGTCTGGTGTTCACCAACGAATCAATCCTCACTATTTGCCGTGAGGGACTAATAAAAATCTGGGTCAGACCTGGCCACAGTGAAAACAATCAACAGTCAAATTCTTCCGAGTTAGTTTTAGGCCATGCTGTTTCAAAGGACAGGGCGATCACATCTTCGAATAAATCAAGCAGTTCCAGCTTCAAGCAACCTTCCTCTGTTCTTTTCACATGACGGAGTGTTTTCCTTGTGGGCCTTTAGCTCTGGTTACCTGGTCATTGGTGGCCATGTTTCTTACTAACAACATGATTTATGGGGTGAATCTCTCAAAGGAGGCTGCTGGTGATGGAGGCACGCATTTGTTTGTAGATGTTCGTGGGTTTACAGCAATGTGTTGCCATTTGTGTGGCACAAAAGAATAATGGAATATGCTCCTGTACAGATACATAATACACTCCAGGATAAATAATACACGTTCATTGTTAGTGTTTCATGCTATTCAATGAGCCAACAGGTGACGGGAGGACAATCGATGCCACTTAGCTGGTGGTATCTTTCTTATCCTTTGCAACCTATGTTAGTCTCTGTAAATTATGATTCATGTTATTTTCACATAGCATCTCAAATTCTTCACCGGTTTTAAATTGATTTCGCATTTCTTCAGTTATTCAGGCACCGAGTCATCATATTTGGAGCTGGTTTTGTTTGATATCACTGTGATTTAATACGGCCGAATATGGGAAATTTACTCACTCGGTGATTGTAATGTAAAATTCTGTGAGCCTATGGAGATTTCTTGCCGATCTGGCTTGTAAGATTACTAGATCAGCATGTTTGCCAATAAAATCCGTATCTTCCATTCGTAGCGTTTTTTGCAAGGAAGAATTTTTTTTTTGCCAAGTCTAGACTGAAACAAAAATGCCTTGCCAAAATGCCTACAACCTGCTAAGCAAGTTATGCGCTTGGCTTGTGATCCCCATATTATTTACTGAGCTTATGATGCAACCTGAAACAAAATACCATTCCGGCGTGTTGTTTGCCACGGGCTCGCTAGGTGTTGGCAGAAAACAGTGAGCTTTCGGTAGCCCACCACAACTAACCCTCAGTTTTTGTTTTTATATTGCGAAAAGGTCTCTAGCCCAATGGTTAGAGGCTTGAGTAGCACCCCCCAGGTCCTGGGTTCGACTCCCAGTGGGAGCGAATTTCAGGCTTGGAGGAAAAAATCTCGCTTCGCTACCACACCAAAGCACAGGTCTAAGGCCCCAAGGCGTTGATCCAAAGGATCCGCGGTAGTCTCACAAGGTCGGGCGATGGTGCCGTGTAAGGGTGGAGCAGGGGTTCGGGGGTTTTCTCGGTCTGCGTGAGAAGACCTTCTTCTTAAGCAATGCCCGGGGGGATTCTTCCCCCCCGCAGGTCGAGTTTTATATTGCTGCCAAACAATATTATGAGGACCAATTTGATTACCAAACACAAAAATTATATTAAGCTAAGAGCAACTTCAAGAGATTAGCCAAAAGAAGTATCTAAATTTAGTGATTTAGCTATTCTCTAAAATGAATCTCACCAAAAAAAAAACAAGACTACTCCAACAGGCTATCTAAACTAGAGGGCGCGCAGTGGGTCGCGTACGCGCGGGAATGGGGCGCAGCGTGCGGGAAGGAAACGCCGACCGCGCCAAGGAAACGCCGATCACGCCAAGAGGCTGGATGATGAGCGAGGTAGGCTATCCAAAAATAGAGAGCGAAGGAGGAGGGATGGAGAGCTACTAAATTTGGAGAGTCATTTACAGAGTCTATTGGAGACGTTTTTTCTCCAATAATAGCCAAATTTACCTTTAGAAAATGATTTAGCTCTTCTCTTGGAGTTGCTCTAAACTACCTGGGTTAATGATTAACTAACCTAGTTATTTAAACCCCGAATCAAGGCAACCTTATCCTGTATCGCGGTGTTTTCTTCTGTAAATTTTGGATGAAATATTACCAGAATCGGTAAGGTAGGTATGACCTATTATTTTCAGTGTATGATCTATAATCTTTTCTGAATAAATAAACGAGACAATTTCTTTATCTTTTTTTAAAGTGTCTTATTATAATAATCTTTTTAAAACATTTATTGGTATTTAATTTATTTGTATAAATATTTGTACGAAATTCAAGAAGTATCGGCTGCAACCGAAAAGTACGAAGGTCCATGATAACCCCATGTTCACTCGTATTCTTTTCCTGGCAAAAAAAAGGTACATTCCTTTTCAAAAAGGCTCACAATTCGACAAATTTCTGCCAATGAATCGAGTTTACTTCCCAGCAATTTTTCTCCATTCGTGCTCTCCTTTTCGTTTCTCCTCCTTTCTTTTCTCAAAGAATCATAGCCCACCCCCACCATCCCAACCGCCGCACGAATCCGTCATCGCCGCCGCCACCATCTCGCATCTGCATCTGAGCGTGGAGTTCTGGAACTGAACCCCTCTCCTCATCCACCTCCACGGTAGCGATCCCCGCAGCCTGCCCTCTTCCTCCGGTCACCGCACCCGGCATCATGCGAGGCGGAGGAGGCAGGGGAGGCCACGGCCGAAGGGACGCGCCGCCGGGGGCCGCCCGCGACGACAGGGGCAGGCACGACCGTCGCCCCGACTACCGCCCCCACCGCAGCCCCTCCCCGGGCCACCGCGCGCGGCGCCCGAGGGACGACGAAAGCGACCGTGACCGCGACCCGCCCCGCCGTGGGCAAAGGGACTACGGGAGGGTGCCCTACCACCAGGATCGCGACCTCTACGACCACGCCGGACGCGGCAATCGCGGCCCCAGCAGGAGCTACGGCGGCCGCGGCCCGGGCGGGAGGTACGATGCGCCGGACTACATGCTCCCCGACCACCCGTCGGACCTGGGGCGGCCATCCCTGGGTGCCGCGAAGAAGGAAAGCCGGTTCTTTGGAGGCCCCGGCGGCCGGAGAGATAACAGGGAGAGCGATTTCTTGGGGGACGCCGGTATGACGCTCAGAGTCAGTGCGACGGGATTGGGAAGGACTAGCGCACTGTACCTGGACCGCAGGTCCCCGCTGCCACCACCACCACCGGAGGTGTCACCACCGCCTCCTAGGGCGCTTTACCCCTCAGCGCCAATTACAGACCAATTCCTGACAGGGGGGTCATCGATGAAAGCCAGGGAAAGCTTTGGCACTGGAAGTACCTGGTTGCTGCATGACGACAGCGAGTTTCAGGACCGCGATCGTTTGCGTGATCCGTATTCTGGGAGGAGTAGAGAAATCAAGAGGATTTACCCTGGTAGGGATTTGCTTGTTGGCAGGGATGGAGAAATGGATAGGCTTTACTCTAGTAGGGGTGTGCTTGGTTCGGACATTGCACCATCTACACGGTTGAAGGCGTATGCTGGTTCTTCCTCATCTGTGCTTGCTAAGGACCGCCCTTACGGGGTGCATGGTGAACCTGGTTATGAGCCAAGCAATGGATATGTCATGGATAGCCTTGGCAGGTCATCTCATGACTCGTTAGGACATGGGAGTGGTCATGCTCACAGGTTCTCAGAGAGTTCATTAGAGCATGGTGCTGGTCATGATGACAGGATATTACTGGATATTACAAGACAGACACACACTAAGCGTCCACCAAGAGCTGCTGCATCCATGGAATATGATGCACATGAATATGGAAGAAGGGATCCAGAAAATGACACATATCTTGCATTGGGCTCATCACCTTTGACAAACCTCAAGGATCCCCGTAGGATGGCAGAGGGTGAGGATGGCTTCCAAGGCATGCATCATGACATGGAACACAATATGCAGCATTCTTTTCATGGAGATGCACGCACACGTTATCGCAAGACAAGGGATGTTCATGTGCGGTACCCACACTCTCCTGAAACTGAGCTTCTTGCACTTGCAAGGCACCCGGTTCGTCAACATGAGTTTGCTTCATTTGAGGATGGTCATGAGTTAAGTGAACAGGAAGCTTATCCCATGGCTTATAGAAGATCGCGGCGGAGCGATGCATATCATGATCATGGGATGGATATATACCAAGCTGATGATAGCCCTCCAGGGCGAGAGTATTACGAAGATGATATGGATGCATATGACCTATCCCCTGAGAGAATGTCTAGAAGACGTTATGATATGGTTAGTGATGAAGATGGATACGATGCAGGATATGATATGCCAAATAATCGTAATGTTTTCTCAAGGATCGCTTTGCCAAATGACATCAATGAGGAATGGATTGATTCAGAGCAAGGAAACTATCCTCATTCTGACACGTTGGCCTATGGGCGTTCAAAATACAAACCTATCTATCAGAGGCTATCCATACCCATTGCCCAGTCACAGTTTGGGGGATCTGCCATGCATGGAAGAGGAAGAGGAAGAGGAGGATGGACGAAAAGTGCGAAGAAAAGATTGAGAACTGCTCTTCCTCAATTCCATGGTGGATATACATCAGAGAGGAATGAATTTGTTAGGCCAAATAAATTTTTGAAGTTGTCAGAAGATAATAATAGTGGCACCGAATTGAACCATGAGGATGCTCCAGAGGATGAGGATCTTTCTATGCAGAGAGATCCACCAGAAGGTTCAGAAGAATTCACTAAGCAAGTCCACCAAGCCTTCCTTAAGTATACAAAGATGTTAAATGAGAGCTCAACCATACAGAAGAGATACCGTGAGGCACCAAAAGGGTCTTTATCTTGCTGTTTATGTGGCAGGTTTGTGTTTCTTCATCTGTGCTAACATTCTACCAGCTAAACAGTTCCTCCTATCATTTGGGTAGAATGCACGTTCTGGTCATCTCAGCAGCTGCTTGCTTGCTGATTTGGTGACTGGAATGGAGGAATATTTCAAAGTTCTATATTGTCTGGTCATGTTTTAGCAAACCTCACCCTAGATATGATTGATCCTATAGTTTAGGTTAACATAGTGATGATCGATCCTGTAGTTTAGGTTAACATAGTGAATTATAATAGTAATTTGTTTAAGGTAATTGCCCCTCCCCTGCGCACGAAAACCAAGCTATTTGTTTTTTTAGAACCCATGTTATTCCTCGTATATGCTACTGATAGGATGCCATAGGCTGATGGGGTTGAGGGTGCAGCATGATGGTTATGAGGAAACATCATGTCAAGGTACTAGACTGTGCCAACATTGTCAGTCCATGGTTCACTCCAGAGGCACAATACACTACAGCATGTTGGCATTGTCTATAGGATTCAGACATTGAAACATTGGTGCGAAAGGTGCGAAAGGCTTTGATCAATTCGAGCATTGGTCTATGATGTTGATCTACATTCTTTGGAGTAATGCATTGCAGATGTATTGGGACAAGATGGCTGGAAGAAAGTAAAAGTAACAATATGGTGCTTCATAATATCATTGCCACATTAGAGCTAGTTGGTTATTGGAACTTCTGGTTGCTCATGTCTGGGTATCAGCCAAGTTTGCATCTTGTGAGGTCAGGTGCACACGTTACCAACTTGCTGCCATATTCTTTGGATAACAAGGATCAAAAACATGGCAGGCACATAACTATTCTGCTTGGTATGTATTTCCTCAGTCAAGTGAAAACCTTTGTGGCACCATTACAAACCCCTTCAGCAATCCACATGGTTACTTTGTGAGACTTGTATCTAGCCTACTGGTAAAAATAAAATTTCACTAACACAAGGTGAAGACCATTTAGCACGTGCAAGTTTGTCTACTTAAGATGTTGAGGGCTGGCTAGGATGCATTAGTTTGTGAACTATGACACAGACCAGTAGCATGGGCTCCACTGGATGGCATTCTACATTTATACGCTTCCCACTAGAGGCTGTAGGTTGAACCAACGGTTGTATTTAAACTTCAAAGTAAGGTATGCGGGGAATGTTGTCCATCTAATTATGTTGTCTTTTGCTCTTTCTGTCCTGGTAAGTTGGTTGAAGTTGAATTCTCATTTTAATTTGTGTTTGTCAAAGTCCTATTTTATTGTTCTGCAATTTCAAATGTAGTATAGTACTGATCAGCTCCATATAGATCATGATTTCTTTTCATATCTGTGGCCTTTGAGCACTATCATAAATACCAATGCTTTTGTTGTCTCCTTAGCTCTCACTATTTTGAATTTCTATATTTGTCATCATTTTTTTTTACTGAAATTAAGTGTATTTGCTAACATGTGACTTCCTGATTCTTCCCTGAAGGTGTATATAAGCATTTTTGTTAAGCTTTTAGTTGTTTCTATGTTCCCATGGACAAGAGATTTGATTAAATAACAATATCTCAATGAAATATATCGTACCATGGATATGTAGTTGCCCTTTAGAGTTCGAGTTTGGTTTAACTTGGTGTTCTGGTTACTAAGTATGCAGATGCCATCTTACCTGCAAATTTGATCAGTCTTCTTTTTCAAACCAGATGCCCCTGATCTTTGCTTTCTTGGAATTTGTCATGTGTCATGCTAATTTTGGTCAAATATAAGCTTTAGGCTTCAATTCAGATGTTTTTTTTCATGAAGCAACAATTGTGCATATCATTTATTTTCAAAGTTCCTTAGCTAGTGCAATGTTGTTTCATTTATGAGTTGTTTTCTCCTTTAACAAGCTTCAACGATGGCTTGATTTTTCCAGTGTTCCTAAATCCTAAGCATTTTTTCAGAGGGAATACATTAATTTGCAAACCCTATATTCCATTGATTTACATTGCTATAGCTGTCTTTTCCACATGGTTTTTATCTGCTCACAGGCATATAGTTGGTTGTATCCTTCTGAATTGTTTCCATTTTGTCAGTCATCATAATGCATTCAGAAGGATAGTGAAAACAAAATTTCTTGCATTTATACAATTCTGATTTCATTGAACATTTACATGGAATGTCTAACCTGCAGAAATGCTTCATTTATTTGCTTTTGTTCTCTTCTTTCTTACAACAGTGACACAAGGAAGTATCCAGACACCGATGCCTTAATATCACATGCTTATGATACATGCAAAGTGGGTTTAAAGACAAAACATTTAGGTCTTCACAAAGCACTGTGTGTTCTGATGGGCTGGAATTGGCATGTTGCCCCAGATACTTCTGAAGCCTATCACTCAATTCCAGCTGAGGAAGTAAATGCCATGAAACAAGATCTCATGTTGTGGCCTCCGGTTGTCGTAATACATAACAGCTCCATCACGAACAAGGCAAAGGCTACTGAAGCAAAGATTATGTCAATTGATGAAATTGAAGGTGTACTTACAGGTTAGTATGCATTAAGCACCAAAACAATTTATATGCTATCAGTCTTGTCTGTCTGCCACATGTTATATTTTGTTTGTTCCTGTAGATATGCGACGGATCATGGATATCTAGCTTGAGCTATCTTTTTTTTGTCACATGCTTTCTTGAGAGAGAATGATAACATCAACTGATACAGTGCTAATATCTTCTTTGGCTCCTTTGTACCTATAGTCTGGTAGCACTTTTGACCAAAACGAATACTTGATCTTCTAATTATACGGCTTCTGACACAAAATACAATTTTTACTTCTGAAAAAAAAACATTGTGCTATGTTCTGTTTCTGGTGTTTCTTCTCGTGGAACTTTTCAAAGCTGTTTACATTGTCGCCTTGTTGCAGATATTGGGGTCGCATGTGAAAAGGCAAAGGTTAGCCATGGAAGACCAGCCACTAAGAGCGTCTTCTTAGTTAAGTTCCTGCCAACAATATCTGGATTTCAAGAAGCTATGAGAGTTCACGAGCATTTCACCGCCAAAAACCATGGCAAGGAAGAATTCCAGCAGATCAAAGGCGGCAAAGGTAAAAGGGCTGCTCCTGTTGACAAACTGGAAGAGTTGCTGTATGCACATATTGCGGTTGCTGAAGACCTTGTCTACCTGGATGAGGAAACAAAGAGGAGGTGTGTGGTCACGAGCAAGAACGACATCGAGGCCAAGGCAGACGCCACACTCAACTTAGACTCGTGAAGTCGCATAAATAAATTAGATCAGGTTAGATCTACTATGATATGAACAGTTAAAGCTGTTTTCCTTTTGCTTAATCTTTATGGCTGCTTGTCCACGTGGCTGTAACCTGAAGAATCTATTCTATTGTGGATTGAAGCTTTATATCATGATCCCAACTTATTAGCTTTTATGTTCCAGTTATCTGTGTGTCGTTTTTAATCTTTCCCTCTAAATTGGATCGATTCTTTTTTTCGTTTAGAAGTAATTGGGTTGATTCATTGAGTTGATGGCGTTTTCCTGTGTCCATGAACATACGTACATTCTCAAACCATCTCAAGACCTCTTGCAAGTTTAGAACATTGGAGGAAGCATGGACTCTGCCAAATGACATTGTCCCAAAAACGGACAGAAAAATGGTGCAGCTGCCTGAGCATCGAGCTCTGCTGTGCAGAAAAAAAACCTGTACAGCCATATCACCATTGGAGGGTGATGTGATATAGTTGGAGTTACTGTCATTATAGGCTTTTTCCTTACCAATATAATGTTTCTAAACCACTAGCATTCACGAGGTAATGTTGCTGCTTCAGCAGCTCACTGCAACGAGTCTTGCAATTGACACCGGAGCAGTTGAGTTCATTGCAGCAGGCGATTCAGCTCCAAAAAATGATATCAGCAGGTCCATAGCACCAGCCAAATCAACACTGCAATCCTGCTTGTTAAATTATATGGGTGACAACAAGAAACTGGTCACACAGGCAGGCAGGCAGGCAAGCAATCACACTGTTATTTCAACAAAGGTTTGGCATGCCTAAGCCATTATTTTTGCGGAAGATTATTTAAGTACATGGCTTTCTTTGGTTGTACAAATGTGGGGAATAAGGATGCGAAGAAAGGCAGTAGCCCAGTAGTTGTCCACCACCTCTGTTCCCAATTGTATCAGTATAGAATAATCTGTGCCTTCACAGGGGAGAAACACTCGAGCCTTTTGGTATTTCTACTCAATCTGAATTTTGTATTGCGAAGCTTTGTAGAAGTCAACACGCACAGACACACCGTTACACGTGATGACTGATGAGCCCACAAATTTTGTTGTTTTCTAATCACCGCATCTTCTGCTTTCGTTATACCTAATCCTGAAAGTCATAGCTGGTCATAACATTAATGTCAGTTAGTGTGCCCAATCTATTGTTCTCCAAATTTGTAAGTGAACTCTGAAGGCTTCTCAGTGGGGTTTGTTAGAGTTTGTAATCTTGTTTTCAGTTTAAAAGTCAAAGTCGTATTCGAGTTTGTAGTGTGTAAATTGGTTTAAATTGTAGTTGAATCGAAAGTCGTGGTTGTAACAAAGTAGGAAGTCGTAGTCGTACTTGAGTTTGAGTACGAGTACAAGTCTATCGAATTTGAGTCCGCTTCATAGTCGTAGTCGAACCCGAGTCGTAGTCGAAGAGTTGGGTATAAAAGCAGAGCATTGTATCGAGTTGTCGCAGCACTGAGTTGACAAGATATAGTCGAGAGGAGATGCCGAGCAGGGGGCGACCGGCGTGGTCGTAAGCGGTCAGCGTGATCGTAAAGTATGGGCAACTGGTGTGGTCATGGTGATCGGTGTGATCGCAGAAGAGAGAGGCCGGTGTGGTCGGAGGAGATCGGTGTGATCGCAGAAGAATTGAGGCCAAGGCGATCGGTGTGATCGAGAGGCAAGAGAGAGTGATCGGTGTGATCGAGAGAAAGAAATAAAGAAGAGAAGAGCGATTTGGCTCTGAGAAATCTATCGAGTTCATTGTTTTCACAGACGCGATCGTAACTAAAGTTACGACCACGACGAGCAAAGAATTGCAAACGTGGTCGTAAAGGAGTTATGACCATGGTGATCAAGCAAAGGTGTCTGCAGGAGCAGCAGAAGTGGTCGTAAAAGTGTTACGACCAAGGCCACAAAGTAGAAGGTGTGGTCATAATGGAATTACGACCACAGTGAGAAGGCATGGTAGTAAGCGACCACAGTGAGGAGACGTGGTCGTAAAGCATTACGACTACACCAGCGACAGAGCCTTCGACGTGGTCAACAGAATCATTACGTGGTCATAAGGAGCTGCTACTACGGTGATCGACCGTGGTCGAAGGAAGTGCAACGCAGAGGCGGTAAACGTGGTCGTAACTTCAGCTGAAGTTTACGACTGCGTGGTTGGAGCAGCTAGGAGTGATTGGAGGGGTCACAATATGGTCGTAACGACTGTCGGCGTGGTCGATGAACCAGCAGAACGGTCGTAACGATACAGGAGGTGGTCGTAGCCTCTTCAACATGATCGTATGACTGAAAGAGGTGGTCGTAGCGGCTACAGAGTAATCATAGAGATCCTAGGCACAATCGATAAGGTTGTAACAGGGCTGGCAAAAAAAACTTGTGTAATGAGCTCATGGGCTCGATTCAAGCTTGTTCCGAGTACGCTCATGTTTGGTTCAAAATTGAAACGGAAGGATTTCTAGTGAAACACGATTATGCCCAGGCTCATTTTTGCTTGACCCATTAGCCCCATAATAAAATTTACTTCTAAACTATAATTAACATGACACTACATCAAAATATGTCAACGTCGAACAAGTTTAAGTCTTCTTATCTAAGAGTGCGCTTTTTTTGGCTGTGATTTAAGATTTATGACTATGGTCTATGGCTTTTGGCTCTAGTACGAGCGCTCGTGCAAATAAATTGAAAGTTGTCAAGCTGATAAGCTGCTTATAAAATTATCTTAATAAACTACTTTAAAATAATAGTAAAAAAATCATATTATTTTTTTATTTTAAAGAAGCCATTCTATCGTAAGCGATAGACTGAAAAGATCGGTACCTAAATTAAAGAAGAAGGCGAGCTACAGTCTTGAGCAGGAAGCAACATCTCGGTTCTCACGTGCTGCTGCCTCTGACACTGTAGAGTAGAGTAGAGACCAACCAAAGCTTTGAATTCTACCGGGCTTTTCAGGTAACGGTAGGCACTCCACAGAGGCGACAGAGGGTCAGTTCCTTTTTGAAGCTAGGGCCAGCCTAATTTCTAACGGACTATGGGGCCGTACAATCCGGCTACGTCAGTTAGGGGCTATTTGGTTGCCTGTATACGGATGGCTCGCACCCACACATGCAAGGAGATGGTGTTTGGTTGCCTGTATAGAGGAGAGAGCCTGCACGAGCGGATGCAAAAAATCAACTGGAGCCAGGCTGAGGAGAAACGTGGCTGAGGAGCTTCCCTCCTCAGCCTAGCCACGCTCATACAGCTGCATGAGCACATGCAGGCAACCAAACAGCCCCTTAGCTTCCCGCTGATGCTTTTTATTGAAATTATACTGTATCGATTGTTAAGTTTTTTTAATTTGTCAATTAAAAATAAAAAATATCTTTATATCTCCACGAATAATACAAGAAAGAGAAAAAAAAAGCAAGAGCAAAAAGCCAAAAAAAACCAAAATTAAGAAGCTAACGCGCTCATTTTGACTTCTGGAAGCCAGAAGTCCAAGCCAAATTGCACGGGACCATGGCTTATGACTCCTAACTTGGTATTACTAGTCTACCTAAGCAACTAAGTGATCATTCTATGTAATACCAGAGACACATGGATAAAGCCAATCCAAGTCGCGATGCCATGTTCACCCTATACCTTTAGTCAATGAGGTCAAACCTCATTTTTACCAAGTCAACAGGAGAATGGGAGAATTGAGAATAAGACTGAAACCACTGCATAGCCGAAGAGAAGTTAGCATTCCTCTCTTCTTTAAGCAAGCCAACCACACAAAGGGCATTCACTCCTTCCCCATCCCATTTCCCAGTCCACTTCTCCAATCGAGAGCCAACCAAGCCAAGCCAAGAACCACATTGCCATTCCATTTCTCGGTCAAGACAGAGAGAAAAGCCAAGCAAGGCCACACCACCACCGGAGTCCCAAAGCCTAGAGACACAGTGAGGAAGAGGGAGTCCAAAGGAGAGGAGCTCAAGGAGTTAGGAAAGACAAAGGAATGAAGACGATGATCATGTCGATGGCTTAGAAACGTCAACGGCCGCCAGGAGCTCGTCAAGCCAACCGAGCCAAATAGGTCACTCCCACCCACCCTTTTCTTGTCTCCCATCAGGGCCGTGTCGAGGGGCGTGCGAGCGGTACAAGGGAACAGGGCTCCCAATTTCCAGGGGCCCTAAATTCTGATGGATCCACCAGCTGTAGGCCATCACTTCATCATTAGTTCGTTACCAGGTGCATGCGAACTTTCGTGATGGATTATTAGCACTGAATGCAGACATGCATCAGTCAGAAGTGCAGGAGCAGGACCAGTACGCCTGGAGTCAGCGACAACTCCTAGGTAATTTAATCTTTTCCTTCAATTTGAATCCTTTTTTTTCTAATTTGGATTATTTTTTCGAGGACACTGAAGAATTCTACTGTCCATATCATTATATGAACTATAATTATCCTTCATATGATCCTTATAAAAAAACTATCTTTCGTATGATAGAGGATTTAACTTAGCTTCAGAAGTGCTATGGATTGATAATTATAAAAGAATATGTACGATTCTTAATATTTCTCATTACTATGTACATAAGATATGTATGTAGAATTGATAATTACTATAATCCTATTTATCAAGGGAAAATACCTCATTTTATAGTTTGGTACATGGCCCTAAATTTTGCCGGCACGGCCCTGTCTCCCATAGCACACAAGTAAGCATAGCACAACATATAGCCTCACCGATCAATTCGATCAAGCCATCCTAAGATAGAAAAGGGGAAGCCATGATTCGACAGGGCCGTGCCGAATCCAATCTCACCGACACCGAAATCAATCGATGGAGGAGAAGAGGAGGCACAGGAACCAACCGTAGAAGCTAGCGCCAAGCGTCATGGTTGAGCCAACCGACGGCAGTCGGAGCCACAGAACTGGGCAAAAAAGGGGAACATCATGAGGGACTAGCGGAGGGGCTCGCCGATGCCGAGCACCGGGCCGGCGTGCCCCTATGCACACCTACAGATCGCCTGGAGAGAGTGAGGACCAAAGAGGAGTAGTAATGTTAGTGATATTTAGTAGTGAGTAGTAGTGGTAGTGGAGTTAGTAGTAGCACTGAGTAGTGTTAGCGCTAGTAGTACTAGTGATAGAAGTGAGTGTTGGTGCTTTGTTGGCCGAATGGAATTGGGAAGTGAGTGATTAGGTGACGTGATTAATTAGTGTATGTGATTAATTAGGTGAGTGGTTAATTAGTGCAGGTTAATTAATGTACGTAATTGCTAAAGCTCTCTATAGAATGCTGGAATGCTATTTGTGACATAATGGTTCGGAGCTATGCTTACGAGACAGCTGCTGCTCGATATGAGATAACATGACCATCGAGGCTAAAAACATAAGTTTAGATATCATAATCCTTAAATTGTGATAACTAGAAGCATGGTTATTAAGGAGGTGAGGCGAGGTGCAGCGCCTCACCACCTTCACACAACAATATCGCTTATGGTGCATGATGTGGCGACGCCACATGAAGTGCGGCATGGTGACGCCATACGCACATCTTAACCTAGTTTGGTAGCAAATTAAATCAACAATGTAGTAACTAGTAGCATTAGTGTATATATATGTGTGTGTGTGTGTATCAGTATACCAGTAGTAACTAGTAGCAATAGTATATAGAGCAGTAGACCAGTAACTAGTAGCAGACAACAATACAACATATAAGTAGCAGACAATAGCAATGCAACATATATAGTAGTAGTAACTAGTTGCAAACTAGCATTAGTATATATAGTAGTAGTACAAGTAACTCACTACCGCTGGATTGGAGTCCGTTGAGTAGAAAGGAGCAGAGGAGATGGCAAGCCTCAGTTACAGAGGAGGTGCAGAGGTGGTGGCAACCAGTAGACCAGAGGAGGCGGCGCTGGACTGGAAGAATGGAGAACATGGCCCCTAGCGAAGCAAAGAGGCCCTATCTGGCAGAGGAGACCAGATCCCGTGGAGGAGACCACAGATCCATGGATGGTGGCAACGGCAGACTCAGCAGCAGCGACAGCGGATCTGACGGTGGTGGAGACTTCTCCCAAAACCCCAACCAGTGTGGTATGTGTCTGGACTCTAGAGTCTGACTTGACTGACTTTTAACTTCCCCTCATGGCGTCCACCGATGACGCCGTACTACCATAACGCTGCCACAAGGATGCCATACCACCATATCACTGCCATTGAGGATGACATACACCACAGCTCTATGCCGTCTGAACGGCATGGTCTTTCAGTCCGCCACGCCGATATACCGACGATATATCACCTATATACCGATGCCTCAATAACCATGACTAGAAGTATGTCGAAAAGTTTGTGTAGATTCCAGAACTTGTATCATTTGCTATGTTTGGATTTCAAGATTGACAGTTATAGTCGTTCAATCACCAGGATAGCGGGAGGCCATCTGATGAAAGGGGTTGTAAAAGTCAAGTTGTGCATAGGGATGATGTCATTCACTGTGTGTATGAACTGATTTAATGTTGTATTGAGATGGATGATGTTTGTCCAGGAAAAGAGGTTTGGGATCGGTGCCATCCACGCATCACCCACAAGGTTAAACAGGTAAGTGCATGGTAAACAATAGACGTGGGTAGTTCATAATGTCTCTGCTTATGTGAATTTGCCTCATTTTTTTAATATCTATGATGAACCCATGACGCAGAGTAGGTGATAAAATTGGTTAAGTGAAATCACTTCAATATGGTAAGTAATGCTAGTTTTGTCATGACGGTGGGTAATGACAATGGTATATGATATAGTTATGTTGAGATGATGAATAATGGTTGACATCACATAATGAAGGCTTAGATATAAATGCCTTATTACATGAGAGTGCATGGTAGACCGATATATGATTGTTTACTCTCGTTCTTGCTTGTTGAAGAGGATATAATAATCCTTATTTTATTATTTATCTATAAACAATATTATTGCGTCATTCTACTCCTTAAGTATACCTCTTATATTTGTAAGGGAGAGACCTAACCATGTGGTCATGAGCCTTTCCATGACCACTCTATGGTCGTGAGCTTTTCCATGACCGCTTCATGATCATAAGTCTTTTCTATGAATATGACATAGTCGTAAGTTATTCTACGACTACCCTATGGTCGAGTGCTTTCTACGACTAGCCTGACTTCGATCATCTTGTCTACAACAACCTACTACACTCTGGGTCTATCTGACAAGGAAGTTAACATATACAGTTATTCTGTGGAATAACTGCTCATAATTTCTTCCTACCTTTAGCAATAACCGCCAGGCGCCGAGGAGGACTCATGTCACTGACAATAACTTCCGTCAGATGGTTAATCGTCTGATACATTGAGATGCCTCTTGGCATGGAACAACAATCACCTCTTCGCATGCTATATAAAGGTTGACGTCAGGAAGAGGAGAGAATAAGCGACACAAGTAACAGATGATCAAGAAGCACAAGACATCCAACATTAGTCTTTCTCTTGATTGTAACCAATTGTAGGATTAAGGATAACTGACTAGATGGGGGTGAATAGGAGGTTCTAAAAATTCTTGCCTTCTAAGACTAATTACCACAAATTATAGCTAGGTAAGATTTCAATGTAATTTTAAACCTACACAATTCTAGTATAGCTTAGGCACCACAAGCACAAGTCTCTAGAAATATATCTCTAACACAAGTAAATATGACAATCTTAGCAATAATAAAGCTAGAAATATAAGTGCGGAATATAGAGAAAAAGAAGTAACCAATTGACACAGGATGTTTTACCGTGGCGTTTGAAAAATTGCCAGTTTCTCCTAATCCACGTTGAGAAAAGCCCAAGCGACTTGGACCGGCTCCACAAATTAAGACTCAACTACTCAATCCACTAGTAGCTGTCCTTCCTCCGCTCTGGAGATGGTAGACACTAAACCACTCACAAGTCAATGCCGGGGTTCTTTACAATCTTCTTGAAGAAATCACCTCGTAAGCTCCCGTCAAGCTGTCTAGGTGCCGGTAAGCACCAAGAGTAATAAACCAAAACATCACTTGATGATGACCAAGTGCCAAGGATCAACCTAAGATGAATGTACTTGATTTTGGCTCAACTACCTCAAATGAATGGAATGAAAGCAAATGAGGTATGGAATGAATGCTCTATACTCCAGGATATTGAAACGAAGTGTCTAACTATATCCTTGAGCAGGTGGGAGAGTATTATATCCCCACCTACCAAATCTAGCTGTTACAAGGCAATCCCTAAAAAAATCAGGGTAAACAGAAGTACTGTTGTTCATCGGTCGATACTGCAACACCTATTTTGACACAACAGTAATGGCTATTTCAAAGCTTCTGAACTAGCTATTGAAAGTCGGCGTGGTACTACCGCTATTGTAATCGCGGTAGTTCCAAATTCTGACGTGGTATTTCCATTTGTCTCGGGGCCAAAACTTAGCACTCTCTAGAAAAACGTATCGTCTAGATTTTTGAAGCTTCTAAGTTTTGGTAGTTCCACTCAAGAGTTGCGGGCCTTTCGCTCTGCAGTAGTTCCGCAGTTAAAACTTTGGTACATCCGTTTTCCAGAGAGACAACTATGACTCCAAGGGTGCTCTCTAGAAAAACGTACCGTTCATTTTATCGAAACTTTCGGAATGCAGAAGTACCGTTGTTTACACTCCGGTACTATCAATTTTTCTGACAATGCACAATTGGCTATCAATTTTAATTTTAAGTGCATGCATGGTCCTAATTAATCCAATTGGCACAAGAACATGCTATCAAGTTACTAGCCATGATCCCTCTTAATAGTACGGTATTTATCCTATAATCCAGTCTTCCACCATTTCTCCTAAGACTGGTAAAACCAAAAAGGGATTTTAGACTACTTATACCTTTGTCTTGAGCCACATCTGTCTTCATGTTGACCCTTAGCATGCATCTCACATTCATCATCAGGACTAAACCTTTCAAACACCCAGTAAACATGTTACTTCCACATTCACACAATGTCATTAATTACCAAAACCATTTTTAGGGGCCTAGATGCTTTCAATCTTCCCCTTTTTGGTAATTGATGACAATACGAATATTATGTGAGAAGAATAAAGTTTGGATATACCACTTGTTTGAAAAACGAGTTGTATACTCTTTTGTGACTTTGAAAAGACAATTAATTTTTGCAATGAGCCAAATGAGTTTGGAGAATTAACTGCTTATAAAGTCAATATGAGGAAAAACTCCAATTAAATATGTGCATATAAATGACAAGATACATTGCATGCACATGTTAAGATTTAAAAATTTTAGCTAAGTTTCCTTTGTTTGTTGAACAACTTCAAGTAAATAATTGCAATGATACAATTTATACAACAAAAGAGCACAAGATGTAATTTTATAAAATGGCCACATCTTTAAGTTCAACATAACATAAAATGTCCACAATTACATTAAGCATAGACATTCAAAGCATGACCACAGAACATGTCTCATAATAACAAAGTACACAAGTTCATTACTTCACAAAGACAAATATATATAACTAGTAGCTAAGATAGATAGGTTTCTTGGTGGCTTCCTTTTCTTAACTCTTCCAATTTCTCCCCCTACTTGTCATCTCCATTTCTCTTTCTTCTCCGTATCTTCCTCTTTCTCCCTCTTTGGTATCAAATAACCAAAAAGGCTACTCCTGAGGTGCTTTAGGAGAAGGACCACGACGGCGACGGTGGCCATAGCAGACTGGAGAAGGAGAGCGAGAGACTGCATGCTCAAGGAGGACACTCGGTCCCCGAGAAAGGAAACAACAACAATCAAAGAAGTAATCTATCCTTCCATCCTTAGGACTGCAGAGTAAACCTGAGAAAGAGTGACTGCTTTTTCTCCTTGTGGTTCAGCTGTAGTCTCTTCTTGTTGTTGAGCTCAAGGACGGGGAACTGGAGGAATAGGAGGTTCTACTTGAGGCTTATAAGCCTTGTGGACTCCACCCAAACCACCATAGAATCTGGTCTTCCAAATGATCAGAGCCATAATATAGGGGGCATATTTAATCCTTTTGACTCTGTCATTCTTGGAAGAGACAATATCCCCTATGATAAGATCAACCACATCAAATTTCTGACCTTGCATAATATAATCAATTAGATTCCATGCATAGCCTCTAATGGCATCATAATTCCCACTCTTGGAAAGAACAGTATGGTTGATGATTCTATTTACCAGGCTTAGAATAGGGAGTAATCCAACGAGCTTGACCAGGATAAATCTAGCATTCTGATCATAATACTTAGACATGGCAAGGATCTCAAGAGTAGGCCTATCATAAACTTTCTCATATGCACTTAACTCTGTCCGTGGAGCCAATTCAAACTCATGCTTATTGCTGTCCAAGTACTGATGTCCAATCATCAAGGAGATGTGCTCACAATGTGGAGAGATGTATAAGGTAGCATAGAACTGCCTGAT
The DNA here is from genome assembly GCA_036346575.1 of Dendrocalamus sinicus. Lineage (NCBI taxonomy): Eukaryota > Viridiplantae > Streptophyta > Magnoliopsida > Poales > Poaceae > Dendrocalamus > Dendrocalamus sinicus. Next base: position 3,179,608 of record CM070675.1, read on the forward strand.
TATCTCTTCATTATAGTCAGACTTGAGAGCCATAAGGTTCTAGATATCAGCCCTCTAAAATAGCTGATATGTCCCATCATACTTGTCAATTGTGTCAAGGTGATCCCGATCGACATGCTTGTGGTCTATAAAAAGTCTACTTGGACCATACAATTATTCATACACTTGCTCCTGAAACTTGATATGAAACTTTGGATTGTCATAATTTCTCAGAAGCGCAAACTGGTTTCTATGCCGCAGTCATGCATACTCCTCAGTTGTTATGGTTCTAAGATCTATCTAAGGCTCCTCTGGCTCTGGTATCTCTTCATCTAATGATTAGAATCAGAGGCTATTGCCTTGCCTCTGTCCTCTCTAGTCTTCTGTGTAGATTCTAAGGTTCCTTGAGCTGCATAAGGAGGAAGCACAGCTTGAGAGGTCGACTGTCCAGATGGCATAGGAGATGAGGTATTCCTGGCATACAGTTTGCGACCAGTGTTTCTTGTCCTAAGTATGGATCTATAAAACTTTAAATCTACTGGTTTACCTCCATTGAGATCAAGATGACCATTTGTTGCCATGGGGGTCTTGATGGGCTTTGCATCCTCCATGCCAAATTTCTTGAAAAGATATATCATGTACTTTGTTTGGCTTATAAGGTCTTATTCTTATGTTGCTTAATTTGAAGTCCAAGAAAATAGCTTAGTTCTCCTATCATAGATATCTCAAATTCTCTAGACATCATATCACCAAATTCTTTGCAAAAAGCTTGATTAGTAGAACCAAATATGATATCATCAACATAAATTTGGTAAACAAAGAAATCATCTTCAATAATTTTTTCATATAATGTTGTGTCAATCTTTCCAAATTTAAATCCTTTATAAAGTAGAAAACCTCGAAGGCGCTCATATCATGCTCTAGGAGCTTGCTTTAAGCCATATAGTGATTTTGAGAGTTTATACACATGATTAGGACTTTTAGAATCTTCAAAATCGGAAGGTGGTTCAACATATACAAGTTTCGATATTTTACATTTAAGAAAGCACTTTTAACATCTATTGGAATAGCTTAATATCAAAACTTGAAGCAAAGGCAAATAATATACGAATTGGCTCAAATATAGCTATGGATGCAAATATTTCATCATAATCTAAACCCTCAACTTGAGTATAATCTTGAGCAACAACATTGCCTTGTTTCTTACCATAACTCTAGTTTTATCTTGTTTATTTCGGAAGACCCATTTTGTGCAAATTATATTGTGCTTCTTGTGTCTCTCTACTAAAGCCCAAATATCATTGCGGGCAAAATTGTTAAGTTCTTCATGCATTGCATTCACCCAATCCAGATTATCTAGTGCTTCATCTACAATTTTTGGTTCAAGAGAAGACACAAAAGAGTAATGTTCATAAAATGAAACTATTCTAGATCTAGTTTGAACACTCTTATTGACGTCACCCAATATTTGATCTATTGGATGATCTTTGGTAATTATGTTGTGGATCTTCGGTGGTAGAGGTTGTTCTTCCTTTTCTTCCATATATATTGATTGAATGTTACTTGTTGTGGAAGAGGTTGGAGCTTCAACTTGTTTTGATGACAGAAATGTACTTGGATTATCCTTTGGCTTGATGTCACCAATTTACATGTTTTCCATTAGTCGCCTTAGTCTTTCATCACCTACATCATCCAAATTTTCTTGCTCTTCTTGAGAGCCATTAGTTTCATTAAATTGAACATCACATGATTCTTCAACTAGATCAAAATTTTTATTGAAGACTCTATAAGCATTACTTTTAGAAGAATAACTAAATAAGAAACCTTCATCACATCGACTTTGAAATTTAGAGAGCTGAGCACCCTTCCTTAGGATATAGTATTTACATCCAAATACACTAAAGTAGGAAATATTCAGTCTTCTTCCAATGAGAAGCTCATAAGAAGTCTTTTTAAAAAGACGATTTATGGCATGACAAGCGGTGTTAATAGCTTTCGCCCAAAAATTATCAGAAGTATTATATTCATCAAGCATTATCCTAACCATTTTAATTAGTGTTCGATTTTTCTCACTACAACTCTATTTTGTTCTGGAGTGTAGGTAGTAGAAAGCTTATGCTTTATTCTAAGTTCATCATAAAAAATCTTTAATTTTACTATTTTTGAACTCAAAATCATTGTCACTTCTAATTTTGTTTATTTTGAAATAAAATTCATTTTGGACTCTTTTTGAATAGCTTTTGAAAATACCGAAGGCTTTGGCCTTGTCATGCAGGAAGAATACTCACGTGTATCTAGAGTAATCATCCACAATGACCTATAATAGGTATTGCTCCAAATGCTCTTATAGGTTGTTGGCCCAAACAAATCCATATGTAAGAGCTCCAATGGCTTAGAAGTTAACATGATACTCTTGGAAGGATGAGAATTTTCAACATGCTTCCCGGCTTGGCAAGCGCTACATAATCTATTTTTCTCAAACATCACATCTTTCAAGCCAACCACTAAGTCATGTTTGAAAAGTTTTTTAAGTTGAATCATACCCACATGACCTAGACTTCTATGCCATAACCAATCCAAAGATGTTTTTACCATTAATCAAGTTTTCAAGTATAAATCACTAGAGGAGAAATCAGCCAAATAAAGATTTCTAAATCTAAAGCCTTTGAAAACAAGTTCATTTTCCTTTTCTTTTGAAATGGTTACTCCATCTTTAGAGAATGAGAATATTAAATCAAGATCACATATTTGAGCAACGGATAGAAAATTGAAATTTAATGTTTCTATAAGAGATATATTATGAATGAAAATGTCATTAGAGATAGCAATTTTACATAATTCAAGTACATTTCCTTTGCTATTGTCTCTAAATGTAATCCTCTCATTGCTTCCATTATCAAAAGTGAACATTTTTTGGTCTCCGGTCATATGTTGAGTGCACCCACTATCAAACACCCAATACATTCCACTGGTCTTGTAATTACCTACAAAAGAGAATTAGGTTCTTTTAGTTATCCAAACTTGTTTGGATTCTTGTAGGTTAGTAACCAAGGTTTTGGTCACCCAAATGGCATTCTTTTTAGAACCTAAAATTGAAGTGCCAATAAATTTTGGAAAGACTCTACCATCCTTAGATTTCTTAAGCATATAACAAGAATCATAAATTCCTATGGATCGGGTTTTACCAATAGAACAATTTTGTTGCACATGTCCTACTTCCCGGCATTTGTAACAATAGTTACCATTTTGTTTAACAAACCTTGTGAATTTATTTACCAGTTTCTTACCTTTCTTAGGTACATATACAAGTACCTCCTTATTGAATAAGCACATTTACTCACTCAATAGCTTGTCAAGAGTGGCTTTACCTTTGAAGCACATTTTTAAGCTTTTGTTTAGCTTGGTCACTTGCTCTTTTAATTCATTATTCTCAATAATAAGCTTGGCATCATATGACTTAATATTTCCATGATTAGAATCAACATTTAAGCAACATGGCATGGCAAGCAAGTCATCATGTGAAGTAGATATGCTAGTTTTATCAATTTTTATACTAGTCATTTCATTTAGAATATCACAAGTAATACCAATGCTAGTACAAGACTTGCTTAAATTTTCTTGGATAAGCAAGCCATGAGCTTCCTTTAGCTCATCACAAGAATCTTTAAGATAGAGATGTTCTCTATTTAAGTCCTTGAATTTTGACTTTTCTAAGATATTCATTTAATTCTTCTAGCATATTCATAACCTCATCATAAGTGGGTTCATTGTCATTAAGGGTTTTTACCATTTCTCCTTTTGCCAAGAGACATATAGGAAATATGAAGAGGAATGGAGCCTCCTTGATGCTGATATCAACAAGTCCCTTCTTCTTGGGGGACTCATCCTCATCGAAGTCAAAGTTCGTGTACTCTTTATCGGGGTTCCACTCTCCTATGTGGGATTCATTCTTCCCATCTTTGCAAAGCTTCCTGAAAAGCTTCTTCTTACCATTGAAATCCTTTTTCTTGGATGACTTGCCTTCGTCATCCTTCTTCGCGGGGCATTGAGAGGCAATGTGCCCCTTTGCATTGCACTCATAGCAACAGATGTTGCTATAACGCTTGTTGTTATTGTAGAAGCGCCCTTTCTTGCCCTTCTCATAGCTAGTGCTTCGGTATGGGCGCCTCTTCATGAATTTCTTCATCTTCCTCATAAAGAGAGCCAACTCCTCCTCAGAATTCTCCTCATCATCCTCAGACTCATTGCTTGATACCGCCTTGGCCTTGAAAGCGGTGATCGTTTTGCCCTTTGAGGAGGATTGCTCCAAGAGCTTCTTCATGTTCTTCTTGTACAACTTGTTGGTGATGAGGTTTCCCCAGAGTTGTGTTGGAGTCATTCTTGTCAATTCGGGAGAGTTAAGGAAGAGTGTCACCAATGTTTTGTATTTCTCCAGCAACGCCCTAAGCATCTTTCTTACATAGCAACATCCGTTAGTGACGTGCCAAGGCCCTTGAGCTCATTCACAATGTTGTTGAGGCAAAAATACATTTTATTTATAATATCATGAGGCAACATTGTGAATGTCTCATATTTGATCCGAAATCTATGTAATTTAGCTTCTTTAACCACAGATGTTCCCTCATGGATTTCTGAGAGATGGTCCAAATATCGTGAGCCGTTTTCAAATTGCTCACTCTATTAAACTCATCCATGTTTAAAGTGCCAATAGAGCATTCATAGCTCGAGTGGTGGAAGAACAACAAGCAGATATTTCTTGTGCCGTCACATTTCACACGGGATGTTCTCCTGTGCTAGTGTCCACCATCTCTTCAGAAGCGACGTTCAGTACATCCCTTACGCCCAGGATGGTGGAGGCAATCACATGCACCAAAGACTGGGAATTAGCCAAAGAGCGGCAACAACATCAACTGGAGGATCCCGAAATCGTACATGCGTATGTTGACCTCGAACGCATGAACGACCTAGACATTTGTAACATCCCATTTTCAAACCTTGGTGCCAAGGTAAAATTTCAAACTTATGTTAATGATTTTAAAAGAATTTATTCTCAGTTGGTTTTCCTTTTTGCTTTTCAAAGAGAAATTTTCATGAAATGCAAAAGCTACTTTGAATAAGAACCTTGTTCCCTCCCATTGAAAAATTCAAAGTCACCTTTTAAAAGTCTAGAATTTAAATTGTACTCCAAAAATTAGAAGAATTTCTGAAAAGGAAAATTTGTGTTTAATCTTTTAAAAGAGGGAAGGATAGAAAAAGGAATAAAAGAAATAAAACCAAACTCTTTTCAATCCTTGCCGTCCATCCCCTCCATCTCTCTGGCTGCAACACCCTTCCTTCTTCCTCCTTCACACCCGCAACGCCTTCTCTTCCTCTGTCTACCGCAGCTCGTCGCCATCCTCCCCTCAACCACCTGCGCCGGCGATTGAATGCTATGCCGACAGCCTCGTCTTCAGCATGCCCCTCGCCTTCAGTGCCCAACCACGGCAGACCTTGGGCACGCCTCTCCGCCCTGCCGTGCACGCCTCTCACCGACCCCCACCCGTGCGCTGCGCCGCTGTGGTACGCCCTGGTCATGCCAATCCCGTCGGCGTCGCCCAGCTGCCCCTGTGCCACGCCTCCTTTTGCGACCACCGGACAAAGCGGAGCTTCCCGCATTTACTAGCGCCGCGACAGCCCCGGATTTCCGCGCCCGCCCTGTGGCCGTGAGGCGATGACGCCACCGCACGATGCCATGTAGCCTTGCCCTCGGCGTCATGGTTCTTCCTCGGCCTTTATAAAGGGGCACTGGCGCCTCATCGCAGACCCCCCATCCAAGAAACTCACTCACCGCCCCCTCTGCCGTGCGTGCGCCTTCGGCAGGACCCCGCCGCCGAGCTCCACCGGTCGTCGCCAGGGCCTTGAGCCTTTCCCCCGCGCTCACCTTTGCCCCATCTCTCTTCTACCCGGGCTAATTGCCTTCTCGTCACCTGCAGGCCGCCGGCGAAGGCCATCCTCCCCAACTCCAGCGTCGGTCCCCGTCGGCACACCGCTGCATCTCAAGCCGATTCCCTGCACGTGGAGCATCACGGGGACCCCGTGAACACCTTCCCCACCTCGCCGGGCCCCGCCGCCATTCCCTTCTTCACCGCCGAGCACGCTTCCGCCGCCGGCCCGCCCCGCTCCACCTCGGCCTCGACTGACACCCCAGGTGAGCTCAGGACCTCCCAGAGGTGCTTCACCACCAAGGAATCGCACTCCCACATTCCCGAGACGCCGGCGCCCAAATCCCCTGTTGCGACTGCCGCCGGTCATCGCCCGTCCGAACCCGGCCAATTCCTTCTTCCCCAAGGAGCGTGCGGGACTGTGCAACTCGTTTTGCTAGCACCTTCATGTGCCGTGGCTTTCCCCGCCGCCGGTCGGCTCCGCCTCCCTCGCGGTCGGGACGAGCCAGAGCGGAGCAGCAGACTCAGCACTAAGTTAGCCCATTAAATGCTGCTCTAACCCACCATTAAATCTGTCCTAAACTAAACAATTAACGGGGCAATAATGCTACTATTAAGTGCGGGCCCGCTTGTCAGTGCGAAGCATCAGTGAACCCGAGCGCATTTACTTCCCCACGGGCCCCACTTGTCAACAGCACACACTCCCTCCCCTTTTCTATTTTTCGGATTTTCCAGAAATTAAGACTTTGAAATGCTATGACTTTCTAACCATAGCTCTAAATTTAATGAAACCAATTTCTAAATTTTTCTAAAATTGAGATATGTCTGATGGTTCTATTTTGGTCTAGTTTTGAGTTAATTTGAGTTTGGTTTTATTTTATTTGGTATTTATTTGCATTCGTTCTTTTGTTGCTTTTCCGGTTCGATCTCCCGAGTAGAGTTCGAAGACGCGAACGAGCCCCCGCTTGAAGCAGCACAAGACCCCCAAGCTCTTGATCCAGGCGAGTCAATACTTTGATCATTTTGCGCTTATATTTCATGTGAAACTATGTTCATTTAAATTATGAAAATCTTCATGCTTTACTTTATATGCAAGCATATGTCACTCTTAAGGTAGCTAATGACCATGTATCTACCTCGTAGTAACATACCCCACCTGTACATTTGAACTCACATGATCATTGTCGCCCTAGGTATAAAATATATCTAAGGTAGTTATAAGTCATACTACTGCCACGCTGGTCTTGTAAAGTCCAGGGCCTCGGTAGCCCTGATAATCATTCTTTAATCGTGGAAACTAGTTTTGGGACAGTCATGGGATGTACGTGGCTGGATAATTATGTTAAAATTGTGTTATGCTTCTCAAAACCTAAAAATCTGCTAAACCTGTTTGGGCGGGTGGTAAGTGTGGTGGGTGTGGATGTAACACAGTGGATGTGGAATGAACCGCCTGGACAAAACTAAGGACTTAATCCTGTGTGGACCCTCCGTGTATAACAGTATAACCACAAGCCGGCATATTGTAGGCTTGGCTAAATAATTTACTGAACTCTCTAGTCATTTCACGGAGAACGTGTGTAGGTGGGTAATGAAAGCCCCACTTGGAACGGGACACCGGATGTAGGTGATGTTGCCTAGGATAGCGTATGTGAAGAGTGGAGTCCGACTGCGCTAACCTATGGTGGACATCCCGCACAACCTATGGAAGTAACCCCATAGGAGCGATATGCTAGAGTGCGAGGTATTGTAAAGGCCTCGTGATTTTCTCTCGATCTGCATGTCCAAGGAATCATGTAGAACCATCGGGACAATTATCTCTTGTGGGTAAAATGTACAGTCTCTGCAGAGTACATACACAAACTATTCGAATAGCCGTGCCCACGGTCAAGGGTGGACACGGAAATCTTCCTCGAGTTAGTTCTATTTCAAAACTTTTGAGGTTGGGAATAAAGGTTTGCTAGATGGATGTAACCTGACTTTGGTAATTTTTCCCTGGAGGGAATGCACTCTAGTGTTGGTAATAGGGTGGATGTAACCTTCTAAGCAAAATTTAGAAATGGTGGATGGAACCATAAAACCGGTGGATTGAACCTACCCCATTATAAGTTATTGCACACTTTCAATTATCAAAACAGGAGTTCTTGAAAAATTCTAGGTCGTAGGGCCTTTTATATTATGATTATTCCAAAAGTCGCTTTAGGCAAATAAAAGAATCCGAGCCACCCTTGTTCAGCCTTACATCTATAATTATATGCATTCTGTGTGTTGACTCGCGGAGCACGGTTGTTTGTACTCACCTCGCTCTTAACCCCCATTCAGAAATTGAGAACCAAGAGCACTACGCCTACCATGAGGATCAGGATGCCGAAGGAAATGAAGATGGTGGTTATTAGATTAGGCCTCGGTAGTCTTGCCTCTCTTCTCAGTCCAGTTGACCAGGCTAGTTTTGGTGAGGGCCTCCGTTATTAGTCAGGTCCCTGACTAATAGCGGTGGTACTCAGGTTGACCCAGTCGCTTGCCTGTGGCGAGTTGTGCCCATACGCTATGTACGCTTCCGTTTTTGATCTTATGTATTGTTAGACATTTGGCCTGTCGGCCTTATTGTAATCTCGACCCGACGCGGTCTATTTGAACTCTGGTATTGTAATATATGGTTATATCGTGTATGAAATGATGCAGCATTGTATCTGTGAGCATTGTCTACTGATCCAGGGAATAATGCAGTGTTATCACAGAGGATTCCAGGTTGGTAAACTTGGGGTCTGACAGAGCTGGTATCAGAGCCAATGTGTCTATATATACACTGTAAATCGTTGAAAGTTTTAAGCCAATGTGTAATAGTGAAAAACGCAATGAAAAAGATGCGTCACTTCGCATTGTATAATCGTGCCTCCGTTCATTGTTTTCAGTCCTATGAAATCACACCACGAACAATCGAAAGTTGGACACTGTTGGACCCTTGGACCCCGAAAATTCCGCTTTTGGCCCCCTGTGCAAAAAAATTCCAAAACTGGACCCCTCTCCACCGCGTGATCATCTGCGGCCGCCACCTGTCCCGGTCGTGCGGTACTGATCGCACGATCGGCCCCGATCGCTGTTGCGCCGCGCCCGACAAGGCGTCCGTTCCGCGCCGCCCGCGCGCCCCGCGCCCGCCCGGCGCGCGTCTGCTTCGCCGACCGCGTGACTGCTTCGCCGACCGCGTGACTTAAAAAACCAGCGCGCGAAGGAGCTGAACTGTAGCGGCAATTATCAGCGGAGAGAGCGAGTTCACGGGCGAGATTCCTCCACCCGACCATGTGCTTTACTCCAGTCCAATCCATCCGCCGAAAGAGGTGTTTTGTGCACCTTTTTGCATGCAACTCATACACGCGTAAGCACTATGTGATATGGCCCCCAATTTTTGCGGAATGGCTGAGGAGTGTTCGCAATAAAATGAGCGCACGAGCAAATGCACCGCACGGCTCAGGAGTCTTCTCATTTGCAGTTGAAGGAAAGCCAGAGCGAGAGAGGGAGTGAAGGGAGGAAAAGAGAGAGTAGAAACGCGAAATTTTTAGTAGCTTTTGTTTGGAGTCAGCAGATTTTGCAAATACGAAAGTTGTAGATCGTCTTGTGAGCATCAAGAAGAGGTAATTTTTGGCTCCGTGCAAGTATTTTTCTGTGAATGTCATTAGCCCGTAATTAGGCAAATCTTCTTTCGTTATTGTTCATATCAGCCAATACGGTGTGTATTTTGTAGGCAAACATCCATATGTGATGCATGATGTATTGTAGTGTAGAAAATGTCGTATGTTTTTGTTGTAGTTATGTAGTGTAATGTAGTAATTTTTTGATGAACATATGTGCTTACATGATGTATTTGCAGTTTACGGTGGAGTTGAAGTGAAGGGAGGAAAAAAAAAGAGAGTGGAATCAACAGATTTTGCAAATACAAAAGTTGTAGATCGTCTCGCGAGCTTCAAGAAGAGGTAAATTTTGCCCCCGTGCAAGTAATTTTCTGGGAATGTCATTAGCCCGTAACTAGCAAAACCGTGTATGTGTAGGTAAACATGCACACATGGTGCATGATTTATTGTAGTGTAAATAATATCGTATTTTTTGTTGAAGTTACGTATTGTAATGTAGTGAGTTTTTGTTGAACATTTGTGCTTACATGTGTAGGTGTTGAAGAAGTAAATATTTATGTTCGAGCATTTGTAGGTGATAGCAGCAAGTAGATTAGATTAGAAACAATTTGTATAATTAGTAGGCTTAGTGCATGAAATTAGGACATGAAATTACGAAGGTACTGTAAAATGAAATAAACTTAGGACATGAAATTACAAATTAGAATTTTTTGATTTATATATAATTTCGGAAGTGAAAGCCGCATTATAGGAAAGAATGGAAGAAAACTATGTAATGGGAATTTGGCATTAATCGATTTATAAGTAAAATAGTTAGAAATAAACTTTAGATTTACACATACAAAACATATACTAGTAATGCTAGGTACTAAAATGGGTAGGTATTGTTAATGTAATGGGAAATTAAATTTGGCATGCTGTGTACTAAAATGGTTGATTATGCACTTATGTTAGGTACGCAATGGCTGGCATTGAACAATTGATGGTGTTTTATGGGAGTGGTCTCGTACGTGATGGGCCGTATGGGGCGGACCTGTCAAATTGCCAGCGGACCGTGATCCGGGCACCCGGTCTGAGCGCCATGAGCTTGTCTGAGCTACGGAGGTGTGTCCGTTCAGCGTTCGATCGACAGACCGCAAGAAATAAGTTACGGATCGAGGCAGTCTATGCCTCAATGGTGGATGACGGAAGGGGGAGCATATGGCAACTTCTGAAGGTGACCAATGACGCCTCATGGGCGAACTACATGGAGGTCGTGCGCAACCCTGATGCTGCGATATATGGGAGGCCAATGGTGTATGTCGAGTTCGTGGAGCGGGCAGAATCATCAGGCATGGTTGGTTCAGATGCCGCTGGTGGAGATGAAGTGGCCGGCGGTCATGAAGACCCTTCTGCGGGAGAACATGTGGGCGAGGAAGTGGGTGATGAAGACGACAGGAGGCGTGCGCAGAATTTCCAGCCCAACGAAGGTGTGCACGGCGGTGGTGGGCGCCCGTATTGATCGTCATGAGTATCTTGGGGACCGGGTGGAAGAAGAGGACAGCGAGGAGGATGAGGAGGTTGAGACAGCAGCTGGAGAGGACGAGGACGGCGAAGGTGCAACCGGAGGGGTGGTAGGTCGTGTTGTGACCACGGACGGTGCGACGTGTCGCCCGATCGACGACATCGCAGCGGCAGCCCTAGTTCTCGCCACGAGCGGAGGAGGGAGAATGGGGTTCAGCGAGGCGCACTCTTTCGGGGTGCTTCCGTAATAAGAGTGCTGTCCAGCGAGCTATTGCTAGACATGCCGTCAACATAAGCCGGACGATCGGGTCCACAAGTCAAAGCCGGACACGACGTTGTGAAGTGTGTGGGCGGGTCGTGTGGTGGCAAAGTCCGTGCACAACGGTACAAGGGCGTTGGCACGGAGTTCGGATAACGGTGCTGCAAGATCACGATTGCGAGCTTGCGGGGCGATACATAGACACCGCAACATGACATCACGTTATGTTGCGGAGGTGGTCACGCACCTCGCCCAGCGGATGTGTCAATTACCGAAGGTTCGATGGCGCGAGAGCGAGCGAGGCGGGCTACAGTGAGCTACAAGAAGGTGTGGCGGCGGCGAAAGGTCTGCCGCACGGTATGTATGGGACGACGAGGAGGCGTGCACGACCTGGTCCCAAGAATGCTGGATCAAATTGCACAATCAAACCTGCACTTACATAAGCAGCAGAGAGGGTCCATCCTACGGAGGGCCCGAATCTGTTTCATTCTTGACAGAGTGTTCGGGCCTTCCATCGAGCGATACAAGGGTTGGTGGTGCCGCCCGGTGCTAACCGTAGATGGGACGTTCCTATCCGGCAAGTACAAGGGCACTATCCTTACGCGATTGCAGCCGATGCAAATGACCAGCTACTCGATGGCATTTGCAATTGTGGAGAGCGAGAATACGAGATAGGCGGCTTTGGTTTCTTTGCAATTTGAAGAATGCCGTAGTGCAAGACAGCCCGGTGTGCCTTATCTCCGACCGCAATGCAAGCTTGATGTTCGCGTTGCGAACGTTGCGAGATGGGACGCAGCCCCGCCCCGTGGATCGATGTGAAGAACGGCGGTGCATGAGGCATATTGCAGCGAACTTCCACGAAGGTTCCGTAGCAAGGACCTCATGAAGATGTTCAAGAAGCTATGCATGCAGAACCGAGGCGGAAGTTCGGCGCCTTGCGGAGGCAGCTCGATCGAGGCTACGAAGCATGTGCATGCAGCGGCGAGGGGCCGTGGAGGGCTCCACAAGAGTCGGGTATTCTCGAATGGGTTCAGTCCAATGCACGACTTGGAAATGTGGTCTTTGTTGCACGACACCGGTGGGGCGAGGTATGGGATCATGACAACCAACATGTCCGAGGTTTACAATGGTGTATTGAAGGCGTCCGATCCCGCCGATCACGGCAATTGTGGCGAGACACAGAACCGCACCGTCGGGTACTTTGTGAATAGAGCCGAGGATGGCGCGAAGCACGTTGAGGAAAACAAGCAATACTCGAGGTCATGCAGCCTTCATGGGCGGGAAGATGGAGAAGGCTCGAACCCACATTGCTCGGCCCATTGATGGCTTAAGGAGGAAGTTTGAGGTCCGCCTAAGGCGAAGTATGTCATGGGTCAAATTAGAGGAGCGCAAGCGGTATGCACGATTGGTGATGAAGCATCTTGCGGTGCAACAAGCCCGGCTTTCGCACAAGCCATGCTCCCATGTGTATGCGGCTTGCGCTGTATGGAACCAGGCGTCGACACGGTACATCTCCAAGTACTACGACATGCAGCACTTGTATGCAACACGGAGTGCAGAGTTCCATTCCTACGGGTAGACATGCACTACTGAGGAATTATGGCCGGGAGATAAAGTGGGTGCCCAACGATGCACTGAAGCATGTTGGGCGTGGAAGACGACAAAGCCGTCGCATCCGCAACGACATGGATGAGAGCCAGCGAGGGGATCGTGTTCGGCGCCCGAAGTGTAGGCTATGCAAGACCTTTGGCCACTCCCTCAGTCAGTGCCCAAACAGGCCGGCATCAAGCAACGCTCCGTAGTACCAACCACAATCCATATGTAATGTGTTATTCAGGAGGTGTACGCTTAATTGTTGGCTCGATGGTGTAGCTATGTATTGCACATTACCATGTTATGTATATTTTCGTACATTCGGTACATACCGAGGCTTGTGTGACGCCTCGCAGCGTACCGCGGCCAGCGAGCCGATCCTAGCCGCCTGCTACCTTCTCCTTCAGTTGTGGTCATGGGAACACTTACCCGTTGGCAGGCCTGACTTTGGTCGTCGTGTGCACCCTTATGACCTCATCCCGCAGTTGTATGGTGGTGACGACCCCATTGATGCGCCCACAATGGGTACACGTTGGACGCATGGTCAGTTGAGGTGGGCCAGGGAGAGACCGAGACGTGCGTACTCGGATTTCCACCAGAGGTTCGAGCTTCTGGCGTTTGCCGACGTAGACTGGTGGCCATGGTCTCCACAGTTAATTGCGAACACGGCCCCCCACGGGTTGTCATACCAGTGCGAGCGAGATCAGAGGTACTGGATGACGACCTGCCACTTGGTGTTCGCGCACTGCGTCGAGCCGTACAGCCCACACCGAGTCATGAGACAGTTCGGGCTGTACCAGCATGTCCCTCCCATGCCAGGACGCCCTCTTGCGGAGGAGTACCACCGGTATGTCAGTACACCCCAAATTTAATTACTGCATTAGTGTCAATGTCAGTACCGTACTGATTGTGTAATGTCTCAATGGACTTGCAGGCAATCGAGGAGAGGGCGAGCGACCGAAGACTGGAGAGCCACACAGCGGACGTGGACAGACATGTGGTCTGACCATGCGCATACGATGGTTGTGGATGAGACACGGCCGTACGACCCTGAGGACCCCGCGCCGTACAGGGCATACCTTGACTGGTACGCTGCACGCACCCGCTGTAGGCTTACTACAGGGGAGCCCCCACAGCCTCCACCTCATGCTGTTCACGGGGCGGCTATACAGGAAGGTCCAGACCGTCATCTAGCGGCACGGGTCGACGAGGCGGTACGAGAGTACTGTGTCATTACGCAATGCAGGATTACATTTGAACTGACTGTTTGTTTCACTGCAGGTGGACCGGATACATCGTATCGACATCGAGGCTAATGAGGCTATACGACATAGGAAGTCCAATACTGAAGGCCGGTGGGTAGGCTATATGCGCAGCATCAGCGAAATGGCAAGGGGTACGATACGGGGCTTGAGTTGTGGTCGCCGAGATGACGTTGTTGCTACACGGTGGCGGACGTGGGCAGGGACCACCACCTCCCTCCGCGCCTCCGTCAGCACCAGGATCAGCACGGCCATCCTCGGCCTCCACGCGCTTCGGCCCAGCGGTTCGACAATTGGCAACTATTTGTTTGTGCACTCATTAACATTTATGTCTAACCACATCTTCGTCTTGCAGCAATTGCGGCAGGATAGCACGCCGCTACGGAGGGCGACGTCATCACGAGGTCGACATCGCCGCCACGAACGGAGGGCCGCCCGAGAGTCGGCAAAGCTACGATCGCTCGGCCTCCACGCGCTTCGCCCGGCGGTTCGACAATTCGCAACTATTTGTTCATGCACTCATTTACCATTTATGTCACGCACATGTTCGACTTGCAGCAATTGCAACAGATAGCACGCAGCTACGGAGGGCGGCGTCATCACGGAGGTCGCCATCGCCGCACGAACCGCAGGGGCTGTCCGAGAGTCGGCAAAGCTACGGTCGCTCGGCCTCCACGCGCTTCGGCCCGGCGGTTCGACAATTCGCAACTATTTGTTCATGCACTCATTTACCATTTATGTCTAACAACATGTTCGTCTTGCAGCAATTGCGACGGGATAGCACGTCGCAACGGGCATCGTCATCACGGAGGCGACGGACGAGCGACGCGCTCTCGGGACAGCGGGCCCCACTCCGCAGCAGCGCCCGACTCGCCGGACCAACCAGAGGGGCAGATGCCCTCGTATCTCCCGGGACAGGTGCAGACCAACCTATATGACCGGGACAGGTGGGTTGTGCCGACCTATCAAGGCATGACATCGCACGAGTACATGGGGGACTTCCCGTCGACATCCTCATTTCACCAGCCACATACCCCGGTATGCACTAAACGTGTGTATTTCATTATGAACAATTTTTGTACTTTCCATTGTCTAATTCAGTTGTACCATCTAAGCAGGACGTAGGCACCTCCTCCGATTGGGTGAGCTCTATGCTTTATGACCACCGCCGAATCGCTTCTCTGAGTTGTACCCGCCGCCTCGGCCACACCCTCGCGAGCACGATCTTCGCGATGCACCCCGCTCCCCTAGTAGGTTCACCTTCTCAGAGGATCATATGCGCCGTACGAGGCGGCGACGACGAGATGATGAATGAATTTTTTAAATTGTGCTTTTGTAATATTTGTGATGTTTTTCAATTGCTTGATGGTTTGATGTTCAAAGATGGTTTCCAGTATAAAAGGGTTGCTCTAAGTTCTTTGATTTAGTACGGCATACAACCAACTGAGAGATGACAACACGGGTAGCGGAGAAGACATAGCTTGACGACAACTTTTTTTGCCTTGTGATAACAACTCCACGTACATAACAAACAATCAATTCATCACATGCTTAACAACGTTGCACATTACATCGTTATGGAAAGAGGGCACAGAATATGAAGGTCACAGAAAATGAAGGCGTCATGCACTTACAACACGAAACAACACATACATTGCACATACCGACAGAATTTATGGAAAGTTCTACACCCAAAACATCAACACAACATGATCCCACCGCACAGCATCAACACATTCCGCACCCTCGTGGCCTACATGCCAAACGAGCCTCGTGGCACCCACATGGAGAATCACGAGGGGCCGCCTGACGGGCTGGCCATCGTGGTAGTGGCACGCACATATGCAGCTCGGGTTCGCGCAGCAACATGTGGGATCATAAGAGCTTCCTATGTTGACAACCTCCTCGTTTCCCCTCTCGCGTTGCATCTGTTGGCGGAGCTCATTGTTCTCCTCATTGAGAGTCTCCATTCGGTACTCCAAGTCCATTATTCGGTCCCATAAAGTACCCACATAACGGTCAATATACCGTTCATGAGGAGGGTCGATCCAGCGGGAGAAGTCGCATTTCGCCATCTGCGAAAAATGACAGTAAACATGGAGGGTCCATAAGCAATAAAAAATGTACTATTAGTAATTTGTACCCCGGAGCGTGGGCATCGGAAGAAACGGCGCCCGCCATCGTTCGGCCCTTCCAGGAACTGCACGACCACGTACTCATTGTGTCTGCATTTCGGCCACGCTGGTTGCGCACGCCGGCTTGGTAGCAAGCGATGCGTGGTCCGAACTTCTCCTCCTTTCCAAGGAAGGTCTTCCTTCGTGACCCATATCCGATCGCCCTCATCTTCCGCCATGGTATGTTCTTTGTTCGATTCTGAGGTTTTTCGCTACAACTTCATGGGACCTCTACCGTGCTATTTATATCGAATGGCGGGACAAAAGATGGCTGCTTTGCCCAGAGACAAGACAAAAGCGCTCAGCTTTACTCGGTGAGATGACAACACAAGCCAGCTTTACGCAGTGATATGACAAATCGGGGCAGCTTTGCTCAGTTAGATGACAACACATGCCAGCTAAACTGCCTACATAAAGACTACGATCTGGAAAGCCTTCATACGAACATTTATTGCTACTCTGAAAAGCCTACATAGGAACATTTATTGCATGTAATAAAATTGTACGCAGCATGTTATGAAGTTTATTTCTATTCACATAAGGTTATTATCTCGTGTGTTCGCATTCAATGATTCAGATAGCAAGTCATTTAACAATATTAACATACTCTTGGTACACTAATTCTTAGTAACATAAAAATATCACTTACCAATGTATATATCAAATAAAAAAGGGATTATCCGTACAAAAAATTCCATAAAAATTACCAACATATACGAGGAGAAGGCATCAGCAAAGACAACACGAACAACTCATACATTTCACGTACATGACATGTAGCAAGTAGTACAACCACCAACACACCAACGAACACAAGAACTAAAATACAACACAACCGTACATAAAACATTACCAAAAGAGCTTGACGACAACATAGCATAAAACATTGCGAACATACATGAGGATAACCTCCAGCACTACAACTTGAGGATAACAATAAACACAAGAAACAAAATAGCACACAACATTAAATTTATCTTCCACTCTAGTGCGTCGAAACGATGTCGCATCCCGACGGGTCGCAACCCCCACGACAACTCTCTCGCGCGAACACCGTCATTCCTATTTCCCATTTCATCCTCCCACACCCAGAATCGGCAACCACCATGAGCTTCCTGCGATTCCATGACAAGAAGATTTTTAAACATACCACCACGATTTGAATGAACCCGAAACAATATGACTCACCGAGTGATTGGGGCACTTGTAGTAGTGTCGCCGGGATTCTTGGCCGTCTGTGATGTCCTACGCCTAACCACCAAGTTGCAATTTGGGCACATCACCGTGGGTGCCCATGAAGACGTCTTGGTGACTCATTGCCTAGTCTTGGGGAGTGAGCACGGAAAAAACTACACAGATTGTGTACAACTTACTCAGAGGTGACTGATAACATGGCTGGGAGTATGTGAGGGATGGCTCCGTTTATAGGTTGTGTGGGGTAGCCTCACGCACAAAGACCACAGACAACACAAATCTTGACCCCACACCATGCTCGGTGAGGAGACAAAACATGCCGACTTTTGAGGTGACCTCACAAAAGGGCCGGCTTTGCTCGGTGACATGACAAAAGAGGTCGACTTTGCTCGATGACTAGACAAAACAGTCGACTTTTGCTCAGTGACTAGACAAAACGGGCTGCTGTTGAGCTACCGCCTGCCGAGCTGCTTGATGACTTTGGCTAGGCCATTACGACATATACATATTAGGCTAATACTTTAACTTGGCAGAATGACGTGTGGTACAATTTTCTACGTACACGTAAGAGAGTGAATGCACAAATTCCTGCAGTCTTGAGGGACGAGCCTATCTCATCAATTATCCATTTTCAGTCCCTGAGCTAGTGTCAAAGTCAATAAGTCATTCCCTGAAAGTCCCAAGTGCAATGATACACATCACATTCAAAAGGCATTACATAAGAAAGCATAAAATGCAAACCGGGACAGATGTACATAATATTGACAATGAAATAAATTTTAATATTGGATCAAATAACACCTCTTACCGAATGAGGCCATCATCTTGGTTCCCGTGGCTTGAATAAGGAGGACATCATTTCTAGCTTGGGTGGTGAGTGTGCACCGATGCTCTGTATTTAGAGATAAGAGGCCATTGGCGAGAGCTAAACACCTAAACAATGCCAAAAGGCATGAGTATAGCCAATTCGTGATTACTAAAGAGAGCGATTGTCCTCGTGGGATGCCAAAAGATGCCGGCTTTGGGCGGTGACATTACTAAAGAGAGCGATTGTCCTCGGTCAAATGACAAAAAACAGGCGGCTTTGCTCGGTGAGATGACAAAACATGGCGGTGTGCTCAGAGACATGACAAAACGGGCAGCTTTGCTCGGTGAGATGACAACACATGCCGACTTTGCGATGACATGATAAAGCGGTGCAGCTTTCCTCGAGACATGACAAAACGAGGCAGCTTTGCTCGGTGAGATGACAACAGATGCCACTTTGCGCGATGACATGACAAAGCGGGCAGCTTTGCTCGGTGATATGACAAAAGAGGTCGGCTTTGCTCGGTGGGATGACAAAAGATGCCGGCTTTGGGCGAGGACGAGACTAAAGAGGCAGTGTGCTCGGTGACAAGACAACAAGAGGTCAGCTTTGCTCGGTGGGATGACAAAAGATGCGATTTGGGCGGTGACATGACAAAACGGGGCCTTTTTTGGTGATATCGCAGCACTCCCATCTTTACTCATTTGCACGACCACGCGGACCATCTTTACACGTATGAGTAGAGACAAACGGCCCCTATAAATTGGTATGCATTCCATTTCCCAATGAACATTGCACATCCAAACCCCATACTCCATCGCGCTTCCTCACCCAACCGGGATGGACAAAGGCAAGAAGAAGCAATGGGACAAGATGGTGAAGGATTGGGAGGAGACCCGTGACATAGCACGGTCATTTGCAGCCCGCGATGCCGCCGCGATGAGAAAATCGAGCGATCTGGCCCGGTAGAACAAGCCCATCGTGCTACGATGAAAGGTCCCCCGCAGCGCCGCGTAGCAACAACCCCATCCCGAACGCCCCCACCGAGCGTTCGCCACAACTACCACTGAGGGAGACACCTCCCTTTGTTGGTGCGGGGCGTGTGCAAGTTCTTCAAGTCTAAGCACCGCATCGGTCTAGGTATGCGATGCGGGGTTGCGCAAACTACTCCGATGACTACCCCAACCGCTGCTTTGACACCGCAACCTATCGGCAACCGGTAACAACCACATGCACAATTTTCCCTATCTTTTGTCCTTCACAAAGACGCACTAACAATATCTCTCCTTTATTTACAGTCTCCGGAGCCCCTATGTGCCTACCGCAAATGGATCGATCTTGAGATCCACCTGCGGACCAATGGACCTCGACTTCGAGGAGTGGAATGTCACAAAGGAGAAGGAGTTCTTTGGAGGAGGAGCGCCGCAAGCACGAGCACACCTGCGTATACAGCGCGAGACGCAAGCTCATCTTGAAGCGTGCACGCGTAGGATCGGGAGGCTCGCGAGATGGAGCGCGAGAGAAAGAGGGAAATTGCGGCTAAGGCAAAAGAGGCGCGGAGGAGTTCAACGCCGAGCGGGCAAGGAAGGGAAAGTGGCCCCGGTCCACACAGTAGGTCGTACGAGCAGTTGGGTGGGTTAGTCGCATATCATGCTATATGTTATGCATGTAATAAAAATCTACGCGGCATGTTACTCCCAACCGTATTATGAAATTTAATATCTAGTATTTTCGCATTCCATGATTCACGTAGCACCTCATTTAACAATATTAAATGTACCGAAATTTATGTATCGCATTCCATGTTACTCACCTTCACAATATCACTTACCACTTTATGTATCGACCGTTCTACGGTCAATCTTTCCTACAAAAAATTTACCAAAATTTTTTATGCATCTACAACTTACAATGAACATAATCTTTTATTACAACTTTATCTGATTTTTATCCAGTTTATAACTACAAAATTGCCAAAACTGAAAACAATCACGGAGATTGCAACCCCTAAAAATACAGCAAACCTTAAAAGTCACTTACCACTATTTGTATCGATCATTCTACGGTCAATTGTTCCTAAAAAAAATTTACCAAAATTTTATTGGCATCTACAAGTTATAATGAATATAAACTTTTATTACTACTTGGTCAGATTCTTTTCGAGTTTACATTTACAAAATTGACAAAACATACAAATAACATGGTGATTGCAAACCTAAAAACTATACGAAACCCTAAATATCACTTACCACTTTACGAAACGATCGTTCTATGATTAATCCTTTTAAAAAAATATTTATCCAATTTTTTTTTACATCTGCAACTAACAATGAACATAAATTATTATTGCAATTTTATCTATTTTTTTCTCAGTTTATAACTACAAAATTGCGAAACCATACAAATATTCACGAGTATTGCAGTCGGGACATGCGGTCGGGGGAGCAAACGCGCGCTCGTGCGATCATGGACGGGACGCTGGCTGGCAGCGATCGGTCGCGCAGCGGGCGAGCGTGCCGCTACTGGGAGAGGCGGTCGCGGTCGGCGCGTTGGCAAGCGGGTCGCGCGGTCGGGAGGCAATGGCGCGTCGGGAGCGGCAGCGCGGCGGTCGTGTCCCCGACCGCACGATCGCCACGTGGCGGCCTGGGGCGATCCCGCGGTGGGAAGGGGTCCAAAAGTGGAATTTTTTTGTATAGGGGGCCAAAAACGGAATTTTGGGTATTTTAGGGTCTAATAGTGTCCAAATTTCCGAACAATCAAAGATGCCTAGCACAACAATCCTTGGTCATCACACGTTAACACGTACCTGTGCAGTCATTTGTCCTTGGTATACACGCATTCAGAAACTATTCACGTATATAGTACTGTAACAATATTTTTTTTCAAATTTAATTTCTGTTTTTACAAATCTTATCTTCCTTTATAGACTTACTGAGCAAAAAACTCAGTAGGTGTCTGTCGAGCTAGCTCAGTGATGCACCGACCGCCGCACAATGAGCACTAATTATGTAATACGGTGTTTAATTAGCGCTATTCATAATTATTTAACGCTAACTAGTGCTAATAATAATTCAAAATAATTAATTATATACCGATGCATTGATT
This sequence comes from Dendrocalamus sinicus, assembly GCA_036346575.1. Lineage (NCBI taxonomy): Eukaryota > Viridiplantae > Streptophyta > Magnoliopsida > Poales > Poaceae > Dendrocalamus > Dendrocalamus sinicus. The sequence goes on from CM070675.1 coordinate 3,201,029, forward strand.
TCTGGTGGCTCGGCAAGATTTGTACACGTGTTATCTGCTGTGGCTATGGAATTTACAGATAGGCTAGATTTAGCAAGGCTAATAATACAGCCTTCAGCTGGCTGTATGGATACTTACAGCCCACTTATCACTCCATTCATATAGTCGTTACGACCAGCTGAAGGCTGTATGACCTACCCCTTTCTCTCACAAAGTTTCTTTTGGTTCTTGTACTTCAGCTGGCTGTAAACTTACAGCCCACCTCTCTTCTCTCTCCTCCTCTCTCCTCCACCTCAATATATAGCCTACTAACAGTCTCTTAGTATACTTGCTCTAACGGGTGTTCGGAAGCTAACTTAAAAAAAAAAGTGGCTACAGATGTGGCGCACTCGGCGGTTACCACACACGTTTTTATTACACTTTCTCTTTCTTCAGTTCTAGCTGCCGTTGTTTGTTTCCATCCTCTCTCGACTTCCTGCTCCAGCAAAAGCTCGGCGTCGCCAGGACGCCCCCTCACCCCACTTCCCCGAGCTCGCATGATCCCACGAGAGCACCGCCGCTGATCGATGTCCATCGCGCCGTCAATGCGCGGCGGCGGCGGCGGCGCCAAGGCCGCGCGGCGACCGGGGCGCGGCGGGCGGCGGCGTGCCGCGGTCGTCCTGCTCCTCGCGCTGGCATACGCGGCGGGGCTGCTCATGTTCGTGCTCGGCGGTGGCGGGGGATCAGGCCGCGGCGGTCGCGAAGGCGTGACGGTGGCCACGCTCCGGCGGCGTGGGCGCGCGCCCGCGCCGCCGTCGCCTCCCGGGTCGGTGTACCGCAGCCACCTCGTGTTCGAGCGGCTTTGGCCGGCCATACGCGACGACGCCACATCCGCCTCGACCACCACCTCCGCCTCCGCCCTCTCCTCCACTTCATGGCGTCGCAGCATGGTGGGTGTGCTCTGACGGAATAAATCATGTGCATGTAGTCAGTTATCGCTTTCTTTCAGTTAGCTGCATGGGAGCATCTAGACTTAGGTTGTTACATTAGCTAAATACTCGCCGTTTTCGGTTGCACGTCGCCAGCTCTGAATAAGGATGCGTAAGAGTGGGGGAAGTGCCGTGAGAATAGCTCTGGCTGCCCGCGTCTTGTGGTCGATCGTGACCAGTTTTTGAGTTTGTAGTCTTGTAATCACAGCATGTACTCCATATATATTCAGCAATATATTGCATGAAAAGCTGCCACTTCTGCAGCACCAAAACCTGTGCAAACTTCCATTACTTCGCGTGAGTTCAGAGTGTCTGTTGCAGTGCTGAAGACTGAAGCGAGTCCGGCACGCAGAAGTCTGACGAGAATCCGGCAACAGCTGTTTTCTCTGAAGATAACCCGGCGCGTTGCAGTTTCCTCCAGCCGGCTGTATTTTCTGTCATTTGGTATCAGAGCCTCGTTAACACGACTCTGGCGATGTCGCAGCCGACGGGAGACCGGAGCAGGACCCCGCAGCGCCGATTTCGGGGACGCTCACCGACGCCGGTGGTTTATCGGCGCCAACGACAACGGGAGGTCGTTGTGCAGCGCACAGTGCGGGATGTCGGCGGATCTACGTCATTCCCGACCCTGACTCGCACGAACTACGCAGAATGGAGCTTGATGATGAAGGTGATGCTGCGAGCGCGTGGCCTCTGGAACGCCGTGCAGCACGGCGTTGACGACGAGCAGGAGGATCAGATGGCGATGGAGGCTATCCTGAAGGCCGTTCCGCACGAGATGATCCAGACTCTGGCGGTCAAGCCGAGTGCCAAGCACGCGTGGGATGCTGTCCGGGCGATGAGGATCGGCAGCGATCGCGCGCAGAAGGCGAAAGCGCAATCCCTGCGCAAGGAGTACGAGGCGATTGCATTTCGCGACGGCGAGACCATAGATGATTTTGCGCTTCGCCTCACCAACGTGGTGACGAATCTTCGGGAGCTCGGCGACGACATCGACGAAACAAAGGTAGTGGAGAAATATCTTCGAGTTGTACCATCTAAATACTCGCAGATAGCGCTCTCCATCGAGACCTTGCTCGATCTCTCCACCATCACCGTTGAGGAAGTCACTGGGAGGTTGAAGGCTGTAGATGATCGTGAGCCAGACTCGGCGGCATCCGGCAGCCTCTACCTCACTGAAGACATGCTGGGAGAGGCGTTGGAGCGCCTCAAATTGCGACAGCATGGTGGCTCGTCCTCGAGACCGCACCAGGGCAACGGTGGAGGACGGCGTCGTGGCCATGGAGCCCGCAAGAAACAAGGAGGTGAATCGGGTGCGCCGGAGGGCAAAGGAGGCACTCGAGACCGCTCGGGCGACAAATGCAAGAACTGCGGTCGTCTTGGCCATTGGGCCAAAGACTGCAGACAACCCAAGAAGCTCCAGCTGCATCTCGCCCAGGAGGAAGGCAATGACGATGGGCCGGCATTACTGATGGCGGAGGTGTGCGCACTTGCATCCATCAGGCAGACTCCGGCCGCTCCGCTCCACTTCGAAGAACCTCGGGCGCAAGTTTGCCTGGGCGCTGAGGACGCCGACGAGCACCGAGAGGGCTGGTACCTCGACACGGGAGCCTCGAACCACATGACGGGGAAAAGGAGGTCTTCGCCGAGCTCGACACCAGCGTTGTCGGCACCGTCAAGTTCGGTGATGGCTCCGCCGTGGAAATCCGTGGCTGTGGCACCGTCGTCTTTGCCGGCCGCAATGGAGAACATCGAGCGCTCACTGGCGTTTATTTCATCCCGAGGTTGAAGAACAGTATTGTGAGCATCGGTCAACTTGACGAAAACGGCTCACGTGTGTTGATTGAAGATGGTGTGCTACGCATCTGGGACCGGCAGCAGAAACTTCTGGCGAAGGTTGAGCGAGGCAAGAACCGGCTGTACATATTACATGTCAATATTGCACAGCCGGTCTGTCTTGCCGCTCGACGAGAAGACGCGGCCTGGCGTTGGCATGAGCGTTTTGGTCATGTCAGCTTCGAGGCACTCCGGCAACTGGCGCAAGGCAACATGGTGAGAGGGCTTCCCCAACTGGACCACGTTGATCAGTTATGTGATACCTGTGTCATCACCAAGCAGCGACGGACAAGCTTTCCGGCTCAGGCGAGGTACCGCGCTGATGATCTCCTTGAACTGGTTCATGGAGATCTCTGCGGACCGATTGCCCCAACGACTCCCAGCGGGAAGAGGTTTTTCCTTTTACTGGTGGACGACTGCAGTCGGTACATGTGGCTTACACTGCTCGCTGCAAAGAGTGACGCTGCCACTGCCATCAAACGGTTCCAGGCCAGCGTCGAGCGCGAGAGCGGGAAGCAGCTGCGCGTTCTCCGGACGGATAATGGCGGCGAATTCACCACGGTTGAGTTTGCAGCCTACTGCGCCGACCTTGGAGTCCGTCGTCATGTGTCTGCACCATACACACCGCAGCAAAACGGCGTTGTTGAACGACGCAATCAAACTGTGGTTGCGACGGCTCGAAGCTTGCTGAAACAGCGAGGAGTACCAGCGATGTTCTGGGGTGAAGCTGTGAGCACTGCCGTGTACCTGTTGAACCGCACACCAACAAAAAGCCTTGCCGGGAAGACACCGTTTGAAGCCTGGCACGGACGCAAACCAGCCGTGCACTTCCTGCGCACATTTGGGTGCGTGGTATACGTGAAGAATCTCCGGCCACACCTGAAGAAATTGGAGGACAGGAGCACTCCAATGGTCTTCATCGGGTATGAGGATGGCGCAAAAGCATACCGTGTGTACGATCCAAGGTCCAACCGAGTTCATGTTGCCAGGGACGTGGTATTTGACGAAGACGCAGCCTGGAGTTGGGAGCAAGCGGAGGATACCGATGCCGCAATGACAAGTGAGTTCATCGTTGAGTACACTGATGCACAGGAGCTTGTCCAGACTGCTCCAAACCAGGACGTTCAGACGTCCTCCGATTATGGTGAACCAGTGGAAATGCAAGGTGCCGGAGCCGGAGACGTGGAAGGGACAGGCTCACCTCAGGACGCTCCTACACCAGACAGCCACGCACAGGCAACACCGACAGCGACTGACTCCAGCAACCTTGATGCGGATCACGACGACGCACCACTTCGTCTTCGCTCCATTGGGGATGTCCTGGGCAATGATGGCCCGGTTCCAGGACTTGCTGTGCGGGAATTGGATGGCGGGGAGCTGAACTTTGTCAGCAACGAAGAACCGCAGACATTTGCCGAAGCAAATCAAGAGCCTGTGTGGCGTGCCGCCATGCGAGAAGAGATGAAGGCCGTCGAGGAAAACGGCACCTGGGAGCTGACCGCATTGCCGGCAGGCCATCGCCCAATTGGTTTGAAATGGGTCTTCAAATTGAAGAAAGACGAGGCCGGCAAGGTGATCAGACATAAAGCTCGCCTGGTCGCCAAAGGATTCGTGCAACGCCAAGGTATCGACTTTGAGGAAGTTTTCGCTCCGGTGGCAAGGTTTGAGTCTGTCCGGCTGCTACTGGCATTGGCGGCGCAAGAAGGCTGGCCAGTCCATCACATGGACGTGAAATCGGCATTTCTCAATGGCGTCTTAGCAGAGGAAGTGTACGTCGTACAGCCGCCGGGATTCGTCGTCGCCGGACAAGAGGAGAAAGTTCTGCGCTTGAGAAAGGCGCTCTACGGCCTCCGTCAGGCACCGCGCGCATGGTACGCGAAGCTGGACGCTACCCTGAAGCAGCTCGGGTTCGAGCAGTGCGCGCACGAACCGGCGGTCTATGGCCGAGGACACGGGGGCGTGCGTCTGCTCGTCGGAGTATATGTGGACGACTTGGTGATCACCGGTGCAAATCAAGCCGAGCTCGACGCCTTCAAGAAGCAGATGCGTCAGCACTTCAAGATGAGTGATCTCGGACTCCTCTCCTTCTATCTCGGCATTGAAGTTCACCAGGGAAGCACAGGGATAACGCTGGGGCAAGGACATTACGCTCAGCAGATTCTTGAAGCGGCCGGGATGCGCGACTGCAATCCATGCCATACGCCTATGGAGGAACGGCTGAAGCTGAGCCGAGATAGTAAAGCACCGCCAGTCGACGCCACCGAATATCGCAGGATCGTTGGAAGCCTCAGGTATCTCGTCCACACCAGACCTGATTTGGCGTTTGCAGTCGGGTTCGTCAGTCGCTTCATGGAGCATCCAACCGAAGAACACATGTCTGCTGTGAAACGAGTCCTCCGCTACCTGGCAGGAACAATTAATCTTGGCTGCAGGTACGTGAGAGGTGCACAGGAACGCCGGTTGGTAGGTTTCAGTGACAGTGATCACGCCGGCGACGTCGACACACGGAAGAGCACGACGGGTGTTCTGTTCTTTCTCGGAGACAATCTGATCACTTGGCAATCCCTCAAGCAAAGAGTGATAGCATTGTCCTCCTGTGAAGCAGAATATGTCGCTGCAACCACTGCTGCAACTCAGGGTATTTGGTTGGCCCGTTTACTCAGTGATCTCGAGGGAAAGCGTCCGGATGCCTTCAAGCTTTGGGTGGACAGCAAGTCAGCACTTGCGCTCAGTAAGAATCCGTTTTCCATGACAAAAGCAAGCATATTCATCTGCGCTACCACTTCATCAGAGACTGCTTGGAAAACAGGAGCATGGTTGCTGATCATATCAGCACCAAAGATCAACTCGCGGACATGTTGACAAAGGCATTAGGGCGAGTGAGATTTCAGGAGCTGAGAGCAAAGATTGGAATGGTGGACGTCAAAATCGCTGCACAAGATTTAGGGGGCGAATTGACGGAATAAATCATGTGCATGTAGTCAGTTATCGCTTTCTTTCAGTTAGCTGCATGGGAGCATCTAGACTTAGGTTGTTACATTAGCTAAATACTCGCCGTTTTCGGTTGCACGTCGCCAGCTCTGAATAAGGATGCGTAAGAGTGGGGGAAGTGCCGTGAGAATAGCTCTGGCTGCCCGCGTCTTGTGGTCGATCGTGACCAGTTTTTTGAGTTTGTAGTCTTGTAATCACAGCATGTACTCCATATATATTCAGCAATATATTGCATGAAAAGCTGCCACTTCTGCAGCACCAAAACCTGTGCAAACTTCCATTACTTCGCGTGAGTTCAGAGTGTCTGTTGCAGTGCTGAAGACTGAAGCGAGTCCGGCACGCAGAAGTCTGACGAGAATCCGGCAACAGCTGTTTTCTCTGAAGATAACCCGGCGCGTTGCAGTTTCCTCCAGCCGGCTGTATTTTCTGTCATGCTCTAGTTCTTGCGATTAGCGTGTTTCTTGGTTCTTTTTGCGGGAAAGGTCAGCTCTTCGCCGCTTCTTGGGGGAGATTTTGGGTTCTTGCGTGGTTCTTGGCTACTTCTTCCGTTGGTTTTTCTTGTTCTTTAAGCTTTGCAATGCGCTGGAATACTGGATTAGGCGAAATATTCACGGGAATTCCGGGATCCTTTTGGTCTTTTTTTCTCTGATTTATCACGGGAGGGCTGCGCAATGTGTTCTTGTTACGTGAGCTGCTGTTCTTGATGTGAGTTTTAGCTCAAAAAGTTTGGTTCTTGATTCCTAGTCCCCCCCCCCCCCTCCCCTTTCCGGTATATATTGATGCATCCTTGTGAGCTCACGTGCCTCGCGCACTTCCTTCTGCTATGCTCGTGATTAGATGTACTCGTGTGTACTAATTTCTTGTTTTGTTGGGTCGTCTTTTAAGCAACAAAATGTTACCCAACGTCCAACGATGAACAGATTGTTTATAAGTAAATAATCTCATTCAGATTCCAAAGGAAGAAAAAAAAACTAGCTTTTAGATGACAAATCTCATGCTTGATGAGGGCTTCGATTGTGAATTCAATCAGTCAATATATGTTGTTCAATTTCACTGTTACATCAGTCTGAGAATGCTCCAAGAATTGGAATGCTAGTTGTAGGGAGACATGTTCAACAGGAGGAACTAATTTATTCATTCTTCAACAGGAGGAACCAATTTATTCATTCAGTCCTGAGACCTGAGGGCTTCCCCTGCAACATGTTCACATTTAGATTAGCTTACTACTACCTTGCCTGTTTTTGTCGATCGTGAGCACCAACTTTTACTTATCTGCTCTTATCAATTATCATGTTAAAATAATAGTTTTGTCTTGGAATTGTGCAGTTAATGACATCACATTATCAAAATTCTGGGGAACTATGGATGCCTTGTGTCAACAGGAGGCTGATTAAATCAGGTTCCACTTTGAAACCTTTGTTTATGATTTCATAAACCAAATGTGCCCACTTGAAAGCTCCTTTTGGTACTTTTTGTCCCATAATCATAAACACTGGAAGATGATGGTTAAGCTAACATTGGTGGTCTGAATTGCGCTTTGGTTCTTTGCAGAGTTGCCGCCTTCGAATGGCTATCTCATAATTGAAGCAAATGGTGGTCTGAATCAACAGCGTCTTTCTGTAAGTTCCAGGATCATTCTTTGTAATAAAATTATGGTCATGGTTCTGAGTATGCCATTGCTAATATCTTACTTAAAAGTTCAGTGCCTAGTGCATCTTTTGGTGCACCATTAAAATAACTTGAGAGTCATGTTAATGTCACACTGTCACTCGAGATAGATTTCCTCAACAACTTTGTGTTGGAAAACAGGGGGTTGGCACTAGGCTAGACTTTGTCTTGAAAAAAATGATTTCATTTGATATGCAGAGCAGAGCCGTATAGTTTCTGATTTGTATGTTCCAAATTAGCAGTTTCAAATATTCTATATGTAAAGCCTCTGCTGTCTAGACTCTAGAATCTGGCCAAACAAGTCTGAAGTACTATCTTGGTAGACTTGTAGTTGATTATCCATCCAATATATCATAATGTTTTTCTCTTTCATCAGCATGCTTATATGCTACTTGACGTTTGTTGCAAATATATTTTTTATGACCTGAAAATTTCTGTGATGCTGTGGTCTCTAATATTAGCTGTGATGCAAATCTATTATATTTGCAAAGTTCTTGGAATCTTCGCACTATGCTGAGCAATTATTAACACAGATTTTTCAATGCAGATCTGCGATGCAGTTGCTGTGGCCAGCTTGCTTAATGCAACTCTTGTGATCCCAATATTTCATTTGAATAGTGTTTGGCATGATCCTAGGTAACTAATTTGTTTGCTCATTGCTTTGTTTGGTTACAATAAAGAATGCCATTTTTCTGTGTCTGCCTGGCTGGAGCAATTATTACATGGAATTGCAGTTACTTTTAGCTGCCTACTCTTGGGAAATACTTTTTTTAGATATATTCATTGGAAATACTTGCTTTAGTGTCCAGTTCATTTAAGTTCTGAAGTTCACTGTTGTTAACAGTAAACCACAAAATATTCTTTTTGACATTCTACTTCTAGAAGTGATCATTGGTATAGATTGTGTACTTCCTTTACAGATCCTTCGAGATGACAATTTTCTCTTCCAATGAATGCTATTAATTTTTTCAATTCAAGGTTGAAGCAGGTGTAATTGTACAGGTCTCATCACATTAAAATTACAACTTTTTTTTTGGGAATCTATTAAAATTCCACATCTTGATTGTATGCAAATTTGCTATCTGCTTGTAGTAGCATTTGATGTTCTCATCTAATATTATTTTACTTTCCATTATGCCGCACCACATATTAACATTTTAGTGATCTGTTTCAGGAGGATAATGTGTTTACCTGTTGTATTGTTTTTCAGCAAATTTGGTGATATTTTTTGTGAAGATCATTTTATTGAGACGCTCAGAGAACATGTAAGAGTTGTGAAGGAACTTCCAGAAGACGTTTTACTGCGCTTCAATCATAATATCAGCAGCATACCAAATATGAGAACTAAAGCCTACTCATCTCCAGTTCACTATAAGCAGAAGGTGCTTCCAAAACTGCTGGAGTTAGGGTATGGTCAACACTCCCCACCCCCACAGAAAAATGTGAGATAAAACTTGATTGAACTGTGAAAAGGCCAAGGCACGTGTTTCATTTTATTTTCTATTCCGTGCAGGGTTGTGCGCATTGCCCCATTCTCAAATAGATTAGCTCAGTCAGTTCTATCGTATATCCAGGCCTTGAGGTGTTTGGTAAACTACCATGCATTGAGATTTGCAGAGCCAATAAGAACTCTTGCAGAGGATATGGTTAACCGAATGATCAAAAAGAGCTCTTTGACTGGTGGGAAGTATGTCTCGGTGCATCTTCGCTTCGAAGAGGTGTTAATGCACTCAACACTTTCGGTTTAACAATTTGTAGTGTTCGCATCTATTCTACTGAGGTACAATGTTTTCTTCCATCCTCCTAAGATTTTGTGCACACTGTAGGATATGGTAGCTTTTTCATGCTGTACATATGATGGTGGCTGGAAGGAGAAAATTGAAATGGAAAATGCTCGTGAAAGGAGCTGGAGAGGGAAGTTTCATCGACCTGGTCGAGTGATAAATCCTGAGACAAACAGAAGGGATGGAAAATGTCCTCTTACTCCTCTAGAGGTTTGGATCTATTTTTTTTCGTTTCCTTCTCTGTGTATTGGTCTACTGTAAACATTGTTGAGTTTAGGCTTGTTTTGGCCCTTTAGGAGATCATCTCATGTTGTTCAAGCATTGTTGTGTTGGACAGACAGTTGCACATGTGCACTGAAGCATGTATTCAGTATTTCACATTATTACTTCAGATCACTTTTGGCTTGTTTACCTTATTTTTACTTGCTTCTTTATATTGAACTATAGAGTGTGCTTAGTTGGTGAAGCTTCAAGTTGTTACTAACAACCTGTAATTTCAGTGGCATTTATTAAGTTTCCTTTTTAGAAGCATTTAAATATGTAAAAAAGTTCACTGAGATAAGGCGCTCACTGAATGAATTTTTTTGCAGGTTGGTATGATGCTACGGGGCATGGGATTTGACAATACCACCTCCCTCTACGTTGCTTCTGGTAAAATATACAATGATGAAAAATACATGGCTCCTCTCAGCCAGATGTTCCCTCTTTTAGCGACGAAGGATACTCTTGCTTTGCCTGAAGAGCTTGCTGAGTTTGAGGTATTGTTTGCCCCAGCCATTCGGATGTTCTTCTCACTGTTCAATGAATATGCATGCATGAAACTGTTCACCATTTTTACACTGAATTTTGCGTTGTTTAATATTTGGGAGTATATATTTGACATAAGTTGGATCAGAAATGTTGTTCAACATGATGTACTATCACCCACTCACCAACCTTTTCTGTGTAGGGGCACTCATCTCGACTAGCAGCATTAGATTACACTGTCTGTGCTCAGAGTGCAGTGTTTGTGACAACTCAAGGGGGGAATTTCCCTCACTTTGTAATGGGACACAGGCGTTACATGTTTGGAGGGAATGCAAAGACAATAAAACCAGATAAACGGAAGCTGGTCTTATCTTTCGATGATCCAAACATCAGGTCAGTTTTGAGCTGCTATCATACATTAACTAAGTAATCACATGTGTAAGTGGTCAATGAACCTAGGAAGGACCCGATTTGTCACTGACAGTCATTCCATAACAAATCGCACCAAGCCAGTTTCCATTTTGACCGTCTGCTGGAATTTTTTACCAAATCCACCTGCTTTAAACAATATTTTTGGCCCAAGACTGGTCCATTTTAGCTATAGTTGCACTTGTTATTCTCCCAACAACTTATATTTGAATCGATCTGCATAAACTCGTTGCCCTCTGGTAGTTACCTACTTTTCTCAATACGTTAGTCCTTTGAAAAAAAATTCTAACACAGCTCTGAGTTGACTTTCAAACATATGATCTGATCTTGTTATCTTTGTTAAAGGCATAAACTGCTTTAGGACTATATTAAACTCTTGTTTTTTTACTGCAGATGGGATCAATTCAAGCGCCACATGCAGGAAATACTACACCACAGTGACCTGAGGGGAACTGCATTCAGGAAACCTAACGATTCCATATACGCCTTCCCAATGCCTGATTGCCTGTGTCAGCAAGATGGAATGATGTAGGCTTAGCATACATACACGTCTGGGAGTAGAATTTTGTACACAGTATAGCATTCTCCGTTGGAAATTTGTTAATTTTTGGTGTGTATATGTTGTAAAGAGGAGAGTTGCGAAATTGGCTTTTTCTGTAGATATGAACCTGTTCCACAGAGCGCTCTTGACAAGCGACAGCCTGCCTACTCAGTGTATATGTAAAAAAGAACGCGGCTAACAACCATAAAGAAAAGAATTTCCAGATATATCGTCAAATTATTTGTTATGCAGAAGATAGTTGAGTAACAACGTAAAGAGTATGCAAATTGAGGAAGGGAGTGTCTAGGCATCATTCGGATGTTTTTTTTCTAACTATTATTCAAATTTGTGATCCTTAGATTAGAGATCAAGAGGCTTTTGTTTTTGAAAGAGAAATTTTTTTTTCAAGAGATAGGGGGGAGAAACATGATCAGTAAAGTAGTACCAAAATTCTTTCAGTCATGCTGCCGACAGTTGTTGCAGTGCTGCCAAATTTCTTTTACGGTACGAGAATCCTTTTTTCCATTGAAAACACGACATGGTTGAATCTTGATGTGATGCAGCTCACTAGGAAATATGGGCACAGCATCAGTGAAGTGTGTCAAGAAGGATCCACACCACATTGGTGATTCGGTCGGTCGGTGCGTCGCGCCACCTAACAAACCTCTGTAGCCTACTGCAGTGCGGTCCATCAAGAGATCTACTACACTGACAGTGACACTAGCTATCGAGCACTTTGGGCACGGCTCCTTTCAACTTATCTCCGGATTTTTACAGTTTTTTCAAAGCAAATAAACAGCTAAACTGAATGATTTTTCTACTGTCATTTTAAATTATTTTAAAGTAGCTTATCAAAACAATTTTTTAAATAATTTATTAATTTATCAACAATTTTTTTATTTACATAAAGGTTTATACTAAGATCACAAGTTATTGGTTACACCTGTAAACCGCTGAAAAGAGGGCACCTCTCACGCTATCCATTCATCCATCAATTTAGAGTGTTGTTGCTACCGCTGTAGAGTGTTGTTGATTCGCTCGCTACGGTGCAGCTGCTCCATGAGACCATCACTCCATGGGGTGGATTTGGAATGGAAAACCGCATGGCTGATCGGATTAATGGACGCATAACCCCCCACACATGGCCGCATGTGTGCACACTCACTGTTGCTGCCTTGCCCGGAATAATATATACTACTCCATCCGTTCTTCCTTACTTAAACGTTTTTTATTTTTATAGTTTTTAAGGTGTGCTTTGATCACTATGGGCCTGTTTGGTTCATGACCAGAAATTGTCTAGCTACAAGTTAGGCGTGCCACAGTTTTTAGGTAGCTGTTTGGTTCACTGACGTAACTGTGGCATGCCACACTTTCTTAGCACTCGTCCCCACACGTCATACACTCAGTTTCTTGCCAAACTTTGCTACAAGTGTGGCTTCAATTTTGTTAGCCACACTTTCTGTGGCAGCCACATATTGCCTAAGCTTAGGCATGGCAAGCTTAGGCACCAACCAAACAGGCCCATATATTTTATAACTTTACATTAAGATATTATGCTATAAAATTATAATATTATAAAGTACTTTTAACGACAAATCTAATAATATAATTTTTATATAGCCAATCTAGATAGTTTTAACAGGCTGCTAGTTAGGCTAAAAAAGTGATTTATGGCTGAAATTGCACTGTACCTGATGGTGGCTTATTTGGCGTAATTAAATTTAAAAAAATTTAAAAAATAAAAAATAGGTTAACCTATTACGAACAATACAAATGAATACGAGAAAAAGAACAGCAAAAAAGCTTAAAAAGGCCAAAAAATCAGAAAAAATAAAATTTAAAAATAGTAAAAAATAAGCTAAAAGCCAAAAAATTCGGTCGGTCGGTGCGTCGCGCCTCCTAACAAACCTCTGTAGCCTACTGCAGTGCGGTCCATCAAGAGATCTACTACATTGACAGTGACACTAGCTATCGAGCACTTTCGGCACGGTTTTTTTCAACTTATCTCCGGATTTTCAGTTTTTTCAAAGCAAATAAACAGCTAAACTGAATGATTTTTCTACTGTTATTTTAAATCATTTTAAAGTAGTTTATCACTATGTTTTATAATTTTACATTAAGATATTATGTTATAAAATTATAATATTACAAAGTACTTTTAACGACAAATTCAATAATATAACTTTTATATAGCCAATCTAGATAGTTTTAACAGACCGCTCAATTGGGCTGAAAAAATGTGATTTATGGTTGAAATTGCAGTGTACCTGATGGTGGCTTATTTGGCGTAATAAAATGTAAAAAATTTTAAAAATAGAAAAATAGGTTAACCCATTACGAACAATGCAAACGAATACGGGAAAAAAACCAGCAAAAAGCTCAAAAAAACCAAAAGATCAGAAAAAATGAACCAAGCAGCGTATTTCTCCCATTATTTAAGAAGTCAAGTAAAAAAACGGAGAAGTATAAGATACTAAATGCAATTAATAGAATCTAAAGCTCGGTTCGTTTTCTAACAAAATAATAGTGCAATGCAATGCCATGCCTCAAATAATTTTATCAATTAAGGACAACAGAAGGAAAAAAAACAGAAGTTGCTTACTGAAGCAATGAACCAAGCAGCGTATTTCTCCCATTATTTAACCTCATCTTGATAATGAAAAAAACAGTTCGAATTCTTGATGTTTCACCAAGCACAACAAAAACAAATTCTCAGCTTTGCAACTCCTCACATATTGACTCTTCTTTTCAACTTATGATTTATGGTTTATACTTCTCTCGGAACAAACAAATAAAACGATTTCAAAACGGCTTATCCCTACAAACTTTTCTAAATGATTTATAAGCTAATTGGTATTCGATTCGTTGACATAACGCTCATATTAGATCTAAAAGCCATCAACTGTAACTATAAACCATCAGCAGCAACCGAAAACCCCACTATTTACATCCTACAAATTGAAAAAAAAAACAATTCCCTTCTCGCTACGCTTCTCTTGGATCGACGGACTCTCCTGCCTCGGCTCCGACGAGCTCCACCTGGTCCTGGAGGTACTTCTGCAGCAGCATCACGCGATCGCCGGAATGAACCTTCTCCGCCCGCCGTCCTCCTCCGACACCGCCGGCGCGGGGGCTCTGTATCCTCCTCGTCCTCACTCGCCGGAACCGAACGGCGGCCACGGCGCAGCAGAGCAGCGGCAGCCAGAGGAGCACCAGCGACAGAACCACCGGGAGCGCGCACAGCGCCGCCGCCGTCGCGACCACCGCCCGCCACGTCAGCAGCCTCCCGCCGCCGCCGCCCGCGCCCATCACGGAAGGATAGCACGTGCCGGAGAGAGCCGGCGGCGACGACGAATGATGCTCGCAAGAAACGGCCTGACCTTGCTTGCTCTGTCTTTGCTTGTTCTTGGCTTGGATCAGTGAACAAGTAGCCGTGAGCCTGTGAAGCGTCCCCTCTTTTATGTGCGTGTTGCTTCTACCAAAAAGCTTTGGCTTCTCTGAGATCCTTGTCTGTCGCTCGCCCTCTCGCTAGCTAGTGATTTTTTCCTACCATTTTATTCTGCGTCATCGCCTTTCTCTTTGCTTCTCGGAGAGGATTAGTCCTTCTATAAGTTGCGTCGCTTTTTTTTTTCTTTTCAAATTTGATCTTCAGATATGTATTTTTATAAATCTAGCTACTTTTTTGAGTTCGATGGTAGTAGACGATATATATCATCTGCCATGCTACTATAGCTCGATATGTCCCTATCGAGCTAAGGGAGCTCGGCAGAACGAAGTGGCGAGCTGGCTAGCCACGACAAGTAATTAGTTAATGCTAATCATACTTAATTAATGTTAATCATGTAATATGATGCTTAATTAGTGTTAAGCATGCTTCAGCTAATCAATAGAATGCTCTTGTTGAGGTCCTGCGATAGCGCGGCAGGTGACACCATGGCTGTTGAATTTAGAAAAAGAACTAGATTTGTAGGTTAAAGTGCCACGGTCAAAGCGCCATGGTCGAAGTGCTACGGTCAAAATGCCATGGTCGAAGTGTTGTGATCGAAGCATCATGGTCGAACCTGTGGTCGAAGTTCTGTAAGGGAATTTCTCTGCCACAAGGGCTTCTTTCCTTTAGCTCCTGCACACACAAAATCACTTCCCAAGTTAATACCGCACGCCCCAACCAACCGACCTCCGACTTCGTACCGTTCTCCTACTAGCACCCACACAGAAAAAAAGTTGCCTGGATCCTATTCTTGCAAGATACCCCACTCAAACCTAGAATAAAAAGCTAACTACCTATCCTCAAAAGGAAGATAAAGAGAAAGCACGCACCTTCCTTCCATGAGGAGTCCGGGTAGTCGTCGTCCTCCCCCCACGGGCTATGGCTAGCGGCTGGTAGATTGGAGCACCTGTTGTTGTTCTTTGACTGGTACGTCGTCGTCCGACCTCCACTCCCCGAAGGAGTCGCCGCCGTCAGATGGGTGGGCAAGCCGGGAGGCATGAGGAGGGGAGGAGCATAGAGAGAGTAGAGAGAGGGGAGAGGAAGGTTGAGGAGATAGAAGTGAGGTGAGGGAGATTCCGGTAGATGCAGTGGTGAGACGCGAGAAGGGTGGGGAGGGGGACAAACGAGAGAGGTCAGTGGAACGTTCATGTCATCCTGGATGGCCTCATCCGACCTTCTTTGTCACACGGCTTCCTCCAGCATCTTCCAGAAATATTCGTCAATTTTGGCCCAATCCATCCCGGATGGTTCTGTCCAATCCCACCATCCAAACAAGGGAACAACCCAAAAAACTAGATAAGACCATCCCATCCAATTCCTCTCCAAGTAACCAAATACATCCTAACTTGAGGAGGCCTAGCTCATGTTGCCGCCTATAGTTGCACTGTATATGCCGCATGCAATGAGACAGGAATCTACGCGATCTGACTGGAACACACCGAGAACAACATGTCACATCGCTACTATGTGAATTTCATAGATCATAAGATTACACTGTAAGGGATGGGCATCATAAAACACATTTTGTAATGTACTCCCTTCCGTCATAAATATACATCGTTTTAAAATGTATGTAGTCAAAATTTTAAATGTATATTTATCTTAAAATGTATTTTCATAGTATTATAATTTTATTAAATTCTATAATTATATTATAATATAAATTAATAATTAAAGTTGTATTTTAAAAACCGTGTCGATATGTAAGATGCGAGTAGCAATTTGCGAGGGCAACGTTAATGCAGTTGCCGGCAATTTTTGGCAGAATTGGTGGTAGGTGCGACGTCCCCTGCGTGCAGGGACGCAGTTTGACGCGACGCGGCGCGGCGCTTAGAGCAAGTACAACAATGGTCTTATAGCCAAGCTAGTCAGCATTTTTGCTGATGTGGAGGAGAGAAGAGAGGAGAGAGAGGAGAGCTTGGCTCTCATGTAAGCAACAAGTTGCACACGGGAGCCTATGCAGTGGTGGGTCCAGATAATAAATGTATGTGAGGAGGAGTAGGAAAGAGAATGTGAGACATGGTACCACATAATAATAAAAAAATCTTTTGTAGACAAATAGAAGACAGATTATTGTATAATTTGGCTCTTATAACTTTACTTATAGCCAAATACTTGTCTCTATTATTGGACTTGCTCTTAGCTGATCGGTGGAGAAGAATTTATAGATTCCCACTTCCCACAGCGTCACGTGTGGATCGATGCTGTCCTACCTCCTACAAACCAACCAAACTTCAATGCTCAATCCTACAACCTCCTAACAAACCAACCAAGCTTCAATGCTCAATCCTACAACTGGAGACTCCATACGCACCCGAAATGAATGCGTCATGCATTATGCTGCCACCATGCTTCTGTTCTTCAGAAAACGTTGCAAACAGTCACAAAAAAATCTAAAAAAATATTTGGTTAGATGGATCATCACACAATCTATGATTTCACAAAATTTGAAATCTACATTCGATTGAGCATAAAAAGACAAGATTATGCGGCAATGGAAATCCAAAAATAAAAAGGAAAAAAATAGAAAGATTCACTAAAATTTGTCCTCCTTTTATCCTAATATAGATCGTGTTTTAAGCTGAAATATTGTGTCGCACTACATTATATCATGATCTATAAAACCACAATTTTTCGTCACTGTTTGCATCATTTTCCGAGGAATGGGAGCCTCGTGGCACCATTTTGGGTGGGAGCACTGTATATGTTCTGGTGTTGCAGAACGTTATATGCACACGCCTGCTATCAAAATTCGCGAGAGGCAAATCACTTATCAGGTACCATCAATGCAAATAAATTCCTTTGACACATAAGGGAATGCGATTGCAATTTTCTGTTGTTGAGGGGGGCCGTGGCCCCGCCAGTCCGCCCTCCCTCCAACCTGTTTATTATTAAAAATCAATGATACTGTCGTCGTCTATGCTCGTGTCAAGAGCATCATCGAGTCGTATCACTCAATTCTTTTTTGATTGCGATCTATAATTTTTAGTTCTAATATGTGTGTTTTTAAACAAACTGAATGACAATAAATCGATAAGTCGCTTCAAAAAGATTATTCTGATAAACTGTTTTGAAACAGCAGCGGAGAAATTATCCTATTTATTTGTTTAATAGAAGGAATAAGCCATAAGCCAAAAAGAACTTGGCCCTTGGGTGGGTTTTTTTTTAGCACTTATGACTTATAACTTATGTTACAGTAACTAGCTTTTAAACGGGACGTTTTTTTTTCAAAGGGGGTCTTCAAGTGTATTGTAATACAAACTGTACTGAGTTCAGCTATAATGGCTAAAATTGTATGCAACTATTTTCCTCTACGTACTACCTCTCACGAATAGTCCAGAATTCAAAACTGTTATCCATAAGCCATAAGTCACAACCTAGAAGAACATACCCCTTATCTGGGTTGGCATCCCAGAACCTCCGCATGATGTTTGCCATTGCACTTGGGCACCAAGTGACAAGTTTAAGAGAATGGTCATGGTCATCCAAAACTCCCCTTGAATTCATGCTAAGTGCAATATTAAGCCTTTTCATGAGAAAGAATTAGTGAGATCAGTTTTTCGCACGTAAAAGAGATCATTTTCATTGTATTTTCTAATTAAAAAACAATGAACTACTCATGAGTCTATAAGCAATACCTGACCTGAGCCGCAAAAACCTAGGAGAAGTAAACTCATACGTTAACAAAGAATTAGTATAGTTCAATCTAAAACTCAATTTAGATTCAAGATTCAATAGAACATATTTGACATGGCATGAATCATACAAGGAGCACTAAAACAAAACTAGTCATGAGATCAAACATTGATATACTTTAATTCAAGTTTTGTAGTACCACTTGTAATTTTATTTTGCTAGCATGCTAAAAACTAAGCTATACACAGAAAGTCAAGATAAATCAAGTTAACGTGTCATAAAACATGGCTATGAGCAATTTCATGATAGCACATCATACATCAATAATAGTAAGAGCTCCATGGATAATTAGCTAGATCTAGTTGTAAAAAATTAGATATGCAATATATTATAATGAATTCGATAAAAATTGAAACTCCCCTCAAACAAAGCAAAAAAAGCAAATAATCTCAAACTCCCCTGAAGAAGTAAAACAAGAAAACACAAGGCCAAAAGAGTGCAAATGAGATAAATCTATAACTAAATTCAAATAAAATCGTAAAAATATAGAATAGGCACTAGAATGTAGATTAGGAATTTAGATGAATTAAGGAAATTGAATTACTTGATTCAGAATTCAGATGATATGGAGAACAAATCATCAGAAGTTTCAAAGGGAATGAAATTCTAAAAAAAGATAAACAAGGGAATATTTTAGGGAATCTTTTTATTGGCTTGTTTTTTATTTTCAATAGGGAATGACATGTGGGGCCCTGTTGTCATGGACTCAAAGGAGGAATAGAAGTGCTTTGCTTGGTAGAAAAAAATAGAGGAGGTTTCAGGGGCATATGGCTCTAGCGATGGCCGACGGCGGTGAGCAGTGGCACGACCAACTAGCAAAATGGGTTGAGGTCTTTTTGAGGAAGGCATGAGAGGTGATGACACGGCAAACGGAGACTGGTGAAGGTGGTAGCGGCGTCTAGAGTCTTTGGTGATGCAGGTAGTGGTTGGTGGCGGGACTCTGACGACATCTGGTAATGGTTCGCACGAGCATAGGCACAGCCTCAGCACATGGAATGTGTTGGTGGAGTTAGCTTGGTCAGAGAATGGCCAGAATTAGCTTGCAGCGGTGACCCGCCATGGCAAATAGGGTGACACCAGTGACAGCTCTCCTTGGCAAAGCATTAGGCAAATTGATGCATGTCACACATAGTGGAGATGGTGTAGGAGCAAGGAATTGAAATTTGTCTAATTGGAGACGACGAATCGACAGCGGGAGACAGTTTCAGCCGATTTTTGGGAAAAACTTGATCCATAGTGATTCCCTACACGAAAACCAAATTAATTTGATATGAAGTTTGATGAGACTTGAGAACACGATATGACATGAAAGGATTGTGAAAATTTTCACCGGAGTGATCAGAAAGTGAGTTGGGGCGATGGTTGGTTTCAGGATCATGGGCTCACGGCAATGACGGTATTTGCAAGCTCTGGAAAGGTTTGAAGGGGTACAAGGTAGTCATGGGAATCCAATTTGAAGACCAGGGCGAAGAGGAAACCTACGAGGATTAAACGACATCGGTTTTGCTTTGGAT
This sequence comes from Dendrocalamus sinicus, assembly GCA_036346575.1. NCBI lineage: Eukaryota > Viridiplantae > Streptophyta > Magnoliopsida > Poales > Poaceae > Dendrocalamus > Dendrocalamus sinicus. The sequence continues at coordinate 3,220,669 of CM070675.1, forward strand.
TGGGAACTGAAGAAATAAATGGAAACAGGTGAATAAATGGCAAGGAAACGGATGGGGATGATTGCATGCATAATTGGGACATTATTCATGCAGGTGATGAAGGGGTGGGACAGCTCAGATAGCTTGCCAAGCCTTAGGTGGCCGGTGGCCCCCTGGCGCTGCTACTCTGGTTTGGTCGAACAGGGGAGGCCAGGAAGAACAGGGAAGAAAAGAGGAGAGAAAAAGTAAGGAAAGAAATGAGAAAAAGAAAAAGAAAAATAAAGGATGTGCCTAGGCCGGAAGAAAATTGGGCTGGCCCAAGGAAAAATAAAATGGGCTTGGCCCAAAGAAAGAAAATATTTTCAAATTTTGGACTTGGATTTTGAATTTGGAAGTTGGATTTGAATTACAGATTTTAAGCTAGAATTGGAATTGAGATTAATTTCCAGGATTACACATAAAATCCAAATATTTAAAATAATTAATTTGAAATTAAATTTTTAATGAAGACAAAATTTTGGGATGTTGCATTGAATTAAATCCTAAGCATAACTAAATAAAGGAATATAATTTTCTTTAGATTTCATAAGTGGTATGATTTATTATGTTTGGACCATTAGATAATTAGTTATAAAATTATTAATTCTATTGCCCAGTATAACAATACAACAATTTTGGGGGGGGGGGTTAAAAACAAGGGTTAAAATAGATTAATTAGGTTTTTTTTAACCAACTAAGCATGTGCCAGGTAAAGAGGGGATTATTAGATTGAGAAGGACATAGAAGCAACATTGTTTATTTGATGTTTAGGCAATTGTATGGTAGAATGGTAACACGGGTTGTTTGCTTTTGCTATTTTATGCTTATAATTTGCCTACCATGCTGGTTTACATGCTTACTCTTGCTTTCTATAATGCTCATATGATGATGAATTAAATAGTGATGATGATAAATAATTAATGTTGAGAAGAATTATTGCATTTGTATAATGAACATTCATGATAAAAAGAGGTGACCTGTGGGGGCCCTAGAGCCTACTTTGATTGGGCAACTCACGGATGTGAGAAGAGCAAGACCTATTTTGATAGGCACTCCACACGGGAGTGAAAATGAGGTCCCTATATGAAAGAGTCCGGGCTTGAGATCCCTGCATGAAAGAGGATGGACATTGGTGGAAAATAACAAGTGTTACACTACTCTATACCAGTATGAGCAAAAGAGATGATGAGATATGTGCATAACATTAATGACAAGATAGATGAAAATGAGATCATTGTAAATTGACATGAATACTTGGTAATAACGTTTATGACCGTTTACTATTTTATTATATGTTTACTGAGTCGTAGACTCACTCTGGCTTATGTTGCTGTCTTAGGTGAACAATGAAGGTGACATGCATGGGGAGGCAGCTCATAATCAGATTGTGCTCCGACGATGCTTCACTTATCATGTTAGACATTAAACATTCATTATTAGCGATCTAGTTTATGCAAACTCTTGCAATTGGTTAATAAGTTTTTTTAGAACATAGAGCTAGTAGTATGGTTGCAATCAAATAAAGTATCATTGGTTAATCTTAATAATTAGATTATTTTTGTTATTTTTGCAATTAAATGTTAAGATTTGTTTTATTTAACATCGTCATGTTTTTGCTTGAGTGAGTATTTTCTGACAACTTGGCTGATGTATTGATGTTAGTAGTTTATGAAAAATGGTTTATTTTAGAAAGGAACAGAGCTAGTGGTGACATTCTGGGCTCATATCAAACTGGGGTGTTACATAATCATTCTTGGTCTAACCATGTTTATAGTGCTCACGAGTCACGAAACTGGACTTTTTTTACTAAGCATAAGAACTCCCATATTAATCATAAGAAGAAAGAGAAAAATTATCTCTTAACTTATGTGGTGAGCCCAGATTATATTGAGGAAAAATTATCAACTATAAGTTTAAACTTGTAAAATAAGTTTAATGATAACTTTAACTATATGCATAATTAGAACTCTACCAAGAACACACTTACATTTTAAGATTGACATGCGTTGAAATTAATAGCTGCGAATTGCTAGGAACTTTTGGCCAGGTGTTTTTGAAGCTAGGCACCACCAGAAGCAAGCAATATTAGTAGCACTGGATAACCTACTCTTTCTCTGATAAAACATACATATCATTTTAAATATTGATATAATCCTAAAAATAACTTTGATCACTAATTTATATTATAATATATCTATAAAATCTAATAAAATTATAATATTATATATAATTTTATGTAACCAATCTAAATTTATTAAAAATGTGGATTGTCAGAGTTTTAAAACTTTGGCCATTCGTAGCTAGAACCACGTGCATTTGTGACTGAAGGGAGCATAACGATTTTGGTTTCAGAAATAGTTTTGTGAGATGACATCATAGCGCACATCATCGCCCGTACGTATATAGCTAACGTAGGTTAACCTACCACCACATTTTTGTGAAATAACCCCCTTTAATTTTTTTAAACCGCTGATCAAATATCTCTTCACCATATGACTTCAGCCCATCAGAAATTAACACGTATACATGATATTGTGAGGTAAGAAACTTGATCAGATAAAAAGTTGGTTTTGGTAAGTAAATTGTTCAGATAAATCATAGAGTCTGTTCTTTTTTGCTGCAGCTTGTGGTTTTTGGTTGCGACTTGTGGCTTTTGGACTGTTTGTACGAGAGATTACAGAGTAATAGAAACTCACGTGCGGTTTTTACTGATATAAATAAAGTTAATAAAGTATGTACTACAATTAACCAGTAGACTATATCTTAAAAAAATACTTTATTTAAAAGTTAGTTACTGTAGAAAAGCTACAAAACAACTTTTAAAAGCTGAAAAGAACAGGATCTATACTAGCTACCGTTCCCATTCTATGACTAGTATTTTGGGTTGGATAGATGGTCACATGTAGTTAAAAAAAACGAGGCTGAAGCTGGGATAAAATACACCTTCAGTTAATTAATAAGCGGTTGATATTTTAAAGCGTAATACCTCCTAATACCTCTCAGGTACCGTAAAAATTCTCCACTACCAGAAACAGATAATTTCCCTCTCGGGACAAAACAAAAAACACTTGGGATTATATGTCGCAAAGGTCAGCCATCGGGAAAGAGCACTCGGGATAGTTTCATCGGGTAATAAATGCTATCCGGAGTGTTACACTCAGGAAACATACATTCGCCGTGTGTTCAGATGTACACTTGGGAAACAAAAAACACTCGGGAAGTAGTTGATACAACAGGTTCAGCCACCTTAATGGGATATTGTACCCAGTGTTGACACTCGGAAAAGTAACTCGGGAATATTTATTTTCCTGAGTGTTAACACTCGGAAATCGCCACGTGGCGATCCTTTCGTAAAGGGTTCGAAAATTGGACCGAGTGTATATCAATCTAGGATACTCGAGAATTGTTTTTGTGTACCGAATGTAAACACTCGGAAATATAGCCACGTGGCAATTATTCTGGTTGTTCTTGAAAATTTTCCTAGTGAATTCCAACCTAGGACACTTAGGAATCGTTATTGTATCCCGAGTGTATGTCGAACAAAAGCACTAGGGAATTATAGGATAGCATGTGCATGGATTTCGATTTTATGTACGTATGATTTTGCATTTCATTTTCAACTAAGTGACAGAAACTCGGCAAGCAAATAGATATACATTCCACAAAGAAGAAAAATAATACCAATTAGCCACAAATCATTACATATATAGATTCAACAACATTGACATAATTTCCGAGCTCACGATACAAACATTCACACACACACACATAGATCGAACATCCACAATATTCGAGTTCAAATTTGAAACGCTAGACATAAGTCATGATACATATAACAGATTTAAAGTATATGTTGAATACATTGGGCATAGTGACTCACTTGTGGCTGCACTCGTTCGCACTATTTTCGAGTGGCCTGTCGATAATGGACTCATCCACATGATCTTGATTTGGGCAGCTAACATGTGTACCATCTATAGCATCAGCTTTGGAAGTAGTTGGATCTGCTATTGACCCTGCCATTGCCTACATTTTCATAAGAAATCGCATTTGGCATGATATCATCGTAGTCTCAAATCTAGATGCTGCTTTGGGATAAAAACAAGTGAAATGTGATATGGCTCTTTACGAACAATCTCGTCTGTATTTAAGTCTTCCCAAGATTTGGTAATTCTATCTCAAAACAAAACCTTTTGCCTTTCTTATTGATGCTTTAGCAACAGATTCAGTTTCCTGCATGCTTTTACTGTAAAAGGCTGCATATGACCTTTACAGTAAGATATTCTTAAACTACATGTTTTCTTAACTGAACCATGTGCTTATCATTGCAGATTGTAGAGGAGTTTGGGTCATTTGATAAGTATTGTTGGAGCTTTGTGAACCACAAACCTATTTTGAGCAGTATTCCTTGTATATGTGCGCCAACTAATAGTTAATGCTCTCTTGTATCTACTTGAAAGGATACAGAAAAATTTTGATGGCAAATTGGTTGGTGCAGATCGTGCTAAAGATCTTGCGGTTCTTAAGGTAAAACTTCTGTTGAATAGCAAGGATCAGGATTTAATTAAAAAATACTGCTGCTTTTATGTAGAGAATTATTGTCTATGAGCAATGTTCACTATAGCTTGATTTATTGTCGACAACTCTCTGCAACAGTTCAAAATACTTGCGAGAATCAACAGTTTATGCAGAGAATCCAATTTAATTAAACTCTTTGCAACAGTTTACAGAAAGATTCAAGATAGAAGGATGTTTAATCATACACTCGTGCAATTTTCTTCCATCTACTACGCCCTTTTTTGGCAACAGCTAATACTTGCAAGTAATGACTACTGACAGATTGGCACATTTATCTTCTCATTGTCTTATTAGTGAAACAACGAAATTGTAGGCAGACTGTATCAACCTATCAGACAGTGGCAATATTCTAAACTTTTAGTGTTCTTTTTCAGGTTTGGTAAAAGTTGAGGACACAACATTAACCAAAAGGTCTTATAGAACTGTACCCATGATTGTTCTAGATCTGCCTTAGGTCAAATGTCTTGTCCGAAAATATAGATCCCATCCCAGGAGAATTATCTCCATGTGAATGAATTAGCAGCAATAAGCAGGAGTAACATTCCGATCAAGACTAACATTATTTCATCATACTGTACAGGTCAGGGGCGGAGCCAGGAATTGAATATGGGGGGACAATATGGACAACAAGTAGAGGCGGAGGCGGAGGCGGGCCGCAGCGGCGGCGCTGGCGGCGGCCGCGGCGGACAGCAGGAGCAAGCGCTCGCAGGCGATGGAGTCCATTGTAAACAGAGACCACCAGGAATGTGCCCAGAATTCAGCAGAACAGAGCACGCCCAAAAAAACAGAACCGAGCAGGCACTGTTCTTGTTACTCCATTTAAAAGCTAATTACTGTAGAAAAGACAAAAAACAACTTTTAAAAGCTGAAAAGAACAGGGCCTATACTAGCTACCGTTCCCATTCTATGACTAGTATTTTGGGTTGGATAGATGGTCACATGTAGTTAAAAAAAACGAGGCTGAAGCTGGGATAAAATACACCTTCAGTTAATTAATAAGCGGTTGATATTTTAAAGCGTAATACCTCCTAATACCTCTCAGGTACCGTAAAAATTCTCCACTACCAGAAACAGATAATTTCCCTCTCGGGACAAAACAAAAAACACTTGGGATTATATGTCGCAAAGGTCAGCCATCGGGAAAGAGCACTCGGGATAGTTTCATCGGGTAATAAATGCTATCCGGAGTGTTACACTCAGGAAACATACATTCGCCGTGTGTTCAGATGTACACTTGGGAAACAAAAAACACTCGGGAAGTAGTTGATACAACAGGTTCAGCCACCTTAATGGGATATTGTACCCAGTGTTGACACTCGGAAAAGTAACTCGGGAATATTTATTTTCCTGAGTGTTAACACTCGGGAAATCTGGCCACGTGGCGATCCTTTCCAGAAAGGGTTCCGAAAATTGGACCGAGTGTATATCAATCTAGGATACTCGAGAATTGTTTTTGTGTACCGAATGTAAACACTCGGGAAATATAGCCACGTGGCAATTATTCCTGGTTGTTCTTGAAAATTTTCCCTAGTGAATTCCAACCTAGGACACTTAGGAATCGTTATTGTATCCCGAGTGTATGTCGAACAAAAGCACTAGGGAATTATAGGATAGCATGTGCATGGATTTCGATTTTGTACGTATGATTTTGCATTTCATTTTCAACTAAGCTGACAGGAAACTCAGCAAGCAAATAGATATACATTCCACAGCAAGAAAAATAATACCAATTAGCCACAAATCATTACATATATAGATTCAACAACATTGACATAATTTCCGAGCTCACGATACAGCATTCACACACACACACACATAGATCGAACATCCACAATATTCGAGTTCAAATTTGAAACGCTAGACATAAGTCATGATACATATAACAGTTTAAAGTATATGTTGAATACATTGGGCATAGCAGCTCACTTGTGGCTGCACTCGTTCGCACTATTTTCGAGTGGCCTGTCGATAATGGACTCATCCACATGATCTTGATTTGGGCAGCTAACATGTGTACCATCTATAGCATCAGCTTTGGAAGTAGTTGGATCTGCTATTGACCCTGCCATTGCCTACATTTTCATAAGAAATCGCATTTGGCATGATATCATCGTAGTCTCAAATCTAGATGCTGCTTTGGGATAAAAACAAGTGAAATGTGATATGGCTCTTTACGAACAATCTCGTCTGTATTTAAGTCTTCCCAAGATTTGGTAATTCTATCTCAAAACAAAACCTTTTGCCTTTCTTATTGATGCTTTAGCAATGATTGATTTCTGCATGCTTTTCTTGTAAAAGGCTGCATATGACCTTTACAGTAAGATATTCTTAAACTACATGTTTTCTTAACTGAACCATGTGCTTATCATTGCAGATTGTAGAGGAGTTTGGGTCATTTGATAAGTATTGTTGGAGCTTTGTGAACCACAAACCTATTTTGAGCAATATTCCTTGTATATGTGCGCCAACTAATAGTTAATGCTCTCTTGTATCTACTTGAAAGGATACAGAAAAATTTTGATGGCAAATTGGTTGGTGCAGATCGTGCTAAAGATCTTGCGGTTCTTAAGGTAAAACTTCTGTTGAATAGCAAGGATCAGGATTTAATTAAAAAATTCTGCTGCTTTTATGTAGAGAATTATTGTCTATGAGCAATGTTCACTATAGCTTGATTTATTGTCGACAACTCTCTGCAACAGTTCAAAATACTTGCGAGAATCAACAGTTTATGCAGAGAATCCAATTTAATTAAACTCTTTGCAACAGTTTACAGAAAGATTCAAGATAGAAGGATGTTTAATCATACACTCGTGCAATTTTCTTCCATCTACTACGCCCTTTTTTGGCAACAGCTAATACTTGCAAGTAATGACTACTGACAGATTGGCACATTTATCTTCTCATTGTCTTATTAGTGAAACAACGAAATTGTAGGCAGACTGTATCAACCTATCAGACAGTGGCATTATTCTAAACTTTTAGTGTTCTTTTTCAGGTTTGGTAAAAGTTGAGGACACAACATTAACCAAAAGGTCTTATAGAACTGTACCCATGATTGTTCTAGATCTGCCTTAGGTCAAATGTCTTGTCCGAAAATATAGATCCCATCCCAGGAGAATTATCTCCATGTGAATGAATTAGCAGCAATAAGCAGGAGTAACATTCCGATCAAGACTAACATTATTTCATCATACTGTACAGGTCAGGGGCGGAGCCAGGAATTGAATATGGGGGGACAATATGGACAACAAGTAGAGGCGGAGGCGGGCGGGCGCGCATGGCGGCCGGCGGCGGCGCGGCGGACAGCGAGCAAGCGCTCGCAGCGATGGAGTCCATTGTAAACAGAGACCACCAGAATGTGCCCGAATTCAGCGAGCGAGCACGCCCAAAAACAGAATCGAAGCGAGCATTTGTTCTTGTTACTCCATTTAAAAGCTAATTCTGTAGAAAAGACAAAAAACAACTTTTAAAAGCTGAAAAGAACAGGGCCTATACTAGCTACCGTTCCCATTCTATGACTAGTATTTTGGGTTGGATAGATGGTCACATGTAGTTAAAAAAAACGAGGCTGAAGTGGGATAAAATACACCTTCAGTTAATTAATAAGCGGTTGATATTTTAAAGCGTAATACCTCCTAATACCTCTCAGGTACCGTAAAAATTCTCCACTACCAGAAACAGATAATTTCCCTCTCGGGACAAAACAAAAAACACTTGGGATTATATGTCGCAAAGGTCAGCCATCGGGAAAGAGCACTCGGGATAGTTTCATCGGGTAATAAATGCTATCCGGAGTGTTACACTCAGGAAACATACATTCGCCGTGTGTTCAGATGTACACTTGGGAAACAAAAAACACTCGGGAAGTAGTTGATACAACAGGTTCAGCCACCTTAATGGGATATTGTACCCAGTGTTGACACTCGGAAAAGTAACTCGGGAATATTTATTTTCCTGAGTGTTAACACTCGGGAAATCTGGCCACGTGGCGATCCTTTCCAGAAAGGGTTCCGAAAATTGGACCGAGTGTATATCAATCTAGGATACTCGAGAATTGTTTTTGTGTACCGAATGTAAACACTCGGGAAATATAGCCACGTGGCAATTATTCCTGGTTGTTCTTGAAAATTTTCCCTAGTGAATTCCAACCTAGGACACTTAGGAATCGTTATTGTATCCCAGTGTATGTCGAACAAAAGCACTAGGGAATTATAGGATAGCATGTGCATGGATTTCGATTTTGTACGTATGATTTTGCATTTCATTTTCAACTAAGTGACAGAAACTCGGCAAGCAAATAGATATACATTCCACAAAGAAGAAAAATAATACCAATTAGCCACAAATCATTACATATATAGATTCAACAACATTGACATAATTTCCGAGCTCACGATACAAAGCATTCACACACACACACATAGATCGAACATCCACAATATTCGAGTTCAAATTTGAAACGCTAGACATAAGTCATGATACATATAACAGTTTAAAGTATATGTTGAATACATTGGGCATAGCAGCTCACTTGTGGCTGCACTCGTTCGCACTATTTTCGAGTGGCCTGTCGATAATGGACTCATCCACATGATCTTGATTTGGGCAGCTAACATGTGTACCATCTATAGCATCAGCTTTGGAAGTAGTTGGATCTGCTATTGACCCCGCCATTGCCTACATTTTCATAAGAAATCGCATTTGGCATGATATCATCGTAGTCTCAAATCTAGATCTTTGCTTTGGGATAAAAACAAGTGAAATGTGATATGGCTCTTCTGAACAATCTAAATCATATTTAAGTCTTCCCAAGATTTGGTAATTCTATCTCAAAACAAAACCTTTTGCCTTTCTTATTGATGCTTTAGCAATGATTGATTTCTGCATGCTTTTACTGTAAAAGGCTGCATATGACCTTTACAGTAAGATATTCTTAAACTACATGTTTTCTTAACTGAACCATGTGCTTATCATTGCAGATTGTAGAGGAGTTTGGGTCATTTGATAAGTATTGTTGGAGCTTTGTGAACCACAAACCTATTTTGAGCAGTATTCCTTGTATATGTGCGCCAACTAATAGTTAATGCTCTCTTGTATCTACTTGAAAGGATACAGAAAAATTTTGATGGCAAATTGGTTGGTGCAGATCGTGCTAAAGATCTTGCGGTTCTTAAGGTAAAACTTCTGTTGAATAGCAAGGATCAGGATTTAATTAAAAAATTCTGCTGCTTTTATGTAGAGAATTATTGTCTATGAGCAATGTTCACTATAGCTTGATTTATTGTCGACAACTCTCTGCAATGATTCAAAATACTTGCGAGAATCAACGGTTTATGCAGAGAATCCAATTTAATTAAACTCTTTGCAATGATTCTGAAAGATTCAAGATAGAAGGATGTTTAATCATACACTCGTGCAATTTTCTTCCATCTACTACGCCCTTTTTTGGCAACAGCTAATACTTGCAAGTAATGACTACTGACAGATTGGCACATTTATCTTCTCATTGTCTTATTATTGAAACAACGAAATTGTAGGCAGACTGTATCAACCTATCAGACAGTGGCAATATTCTAAACTTTTAGTGTTCTTTTTCAGGTTTGGTAAAAGTTGAGGACACAACATTAACCAAAAGGTCTTATAGAACTGTACCCATGATTGTTCTAGATCGCCTTAGGTCAAATGTCTTGTCCGAAAATATAGATCCCATCCCGGAGAATTATCTCCATGTGAATGAATTAGCAGCAATAAGCGGGAGTAACATTCGATCAAGACTAACATTATTTCATCATCTTGCATGCAGTCGGGCGGAGCCAGGAATTGAATATGGGGACAATATGGACAACAAGTAGAGCGGAGGCGGGCGCAGTGGCGGCGCGGCGCGGCGGCGGACAGCAGGAGCAAGCGCCGCAGCGATGGAGTCCATTGTAAACAGAGACCACCAGAATGTGCCCAGAATTCAGCGAGCGAGCACGCCCAAAAACAGAAGCGAAAGGTGAGCCTTTGTTCTTGTTACTCCATTTAAAAGCTAATTCTGTAGAAAAGACAAAAACAACTTTTAAAAGCTGAAAAGAACAGGGCCTATACTAGCTACCGTTCCCATTCTATGACTAGTATTTTGGGTTGGATAGATGGTCACATGTAGTTAAAAAAAACGAGGCTGAAGCTGGGATAAAATACACCTTCATTAATTAATAAGCGGTTGATATTTTAAAGCGTAATACCTCCTAATACCTCTCAGTACCGTAAAAATTCTCCACTACGAAGCAGATAATTTCCTCTCGGGACAAAACAAAAAACACTTGGGATTATATGTCGCAAAGGTCAGCCATCGGGAAAGAGCACTCGGGATAGTTTCATCGGGTAATAAATGCTATCCGGAGTGTTACACTCAGGAAACATACATTCGCCGTGTGTTCGGATGTACACTTGGGAAACAAAAAACACTCGGGAAGTAGTTGATACAACAGGTTCAGCCACCTTAATGGGATATTGTACCAGTGTTGACACTCGGAAAAGTAACTCGGGAATATTTATTTTCCTGAGTGTTAACACTCGGGAAATCTGGCCACGTGGCGATCCTTTCCAGAAAGGGTTCCGAAAATTGGACCGAGTGTATATCAATCTAGGATACTCGAGAATTGTTTTTGTGTACCGAATGTAAACACTCGGGAAATATAGCCACGTGGCAATTATTCCTGGTTGTTCTTGAAAATTTTCCCTAGTGAATTCCAACCTAGGACACTTAGGAATCGTTATTGTATCCCGAGTGTATGTCGAACAAAAGCACTAGGGAATTATAGGATAGCATGTGCATGGATTTCGATTTTGTACGTATGATTTTGCATTTCATTTTCAACTAAGCTGACAGGAAACTCAGCAAGCAAATAGATATACATTCCACAGCAAGAAAAATAATACCAATTAGCCACAAATCATTACATATATAGATTCAACAACATTGACATAATTTCCGAGCTCACGATACAGCATTCACACACACACACACATAGATCGAACATCCACAATATTCGAGTTCAAATTTGAAACGCTAGACATAAGTCATGATACATATAACAGTTTAAAGTATATGTTGAATACATTGGGCATAGCAGCTCACTTGTGGCTGCACTCGTTCGCACTATTTTCGAGTGGCACATCGATAATGGACTCATCCACATGATCTTGATTTGGGCAGCTAACATGTGTACCATCTATAGCATCGACTTTGGAAGTAGTTGGATCTGCTATTGACCCCGCCATTGCCTACATTTTCATAAGAAATCGCATTTGGCATGATATCATCGTAGTCTCAAATCTAGATCTTTGCTTTGGGATAAAAACAAGTGAAATGTGATATGGCTCTTACGAACAATCTAAATCAGTATTTAAGTCTTCCCAAGATTTGGTAATTCTATCTCAAAACAAAACCTTTTGCCTTTCTTATTGATGCTTTAGCAATGATTGATTTCTGCATGCTTTTCTTGTAAAAGGCTGCATATGACCTTCTGAAGAAGATATTCTTAAACTACATGTTTTCTTAACTGAACCATGTGCTTATCATTGCAGATTGTAGAGGAGTTTGGGTCATTTGATAAGTATTGTTGGAGCTTTGTGAACCACAAACCTATTTTGAGCAAGATTCCTTGTATATGTGCGCCAACTAATAGTTAATGCTCTCTTGTATCTACTTGAAAGGATCTGAGAAAAATTTTGATGGCAAATTGGTTGGTGCAGATCGTGCTAAAGATCTTGCGGTTCTTAAGGTAAAACTTCTGTTGAATAGCAAGGATCAGGATTTAATTAAAAAATACTGCTGCTTTTATGTAGAGAATTATTGTCTATGAGCAATGTTCACTATAGCTTGATTTATTGTCGACAACTCTCTGCAACAGTTCAAAATACTTGCGAGAATCAACAGTTTATGCAGAGAATCCAATTTAATTAAACTCTTTGCAACAGTTTACAGAAAGATTCAAGATAGAAGGATGTTTAATCATACACTCGTGCAATTTTCTTCCATCTACTACGCCCTTTTTTGGCAACAGCTAATACTTGCAAGTAATGACTACTGACAGATTGGCACATTTATCTTCTCATTGTCTTATTAGTGAAACAACGAAATTGTAGGCAGACTGTATCAACCTATCAGACAGTGGCAATATTCTAAACTTTTAGTGTTCTTTTTCAGGTTTGGTAAAAGTTGAGGACACAACATTAACCAAAAGGTCTTATAGAACTGTACCCATGATTGTTCTAGATCTGCCTTAGGTCAAATGTCTTGTCCGAAAATATAGATCCCATCCCGGAGAATTATCTCCATGTGAATGAATTAGCAGCAATAAGCGGGAGTAACATTCGATCAAGACTAACATTATTTCATCATCTCATGCAGTCGGGCGGAGCCGGAATTGAATATGGGGACAATATGGACAACAAGTAGAGGCGAGGCGGAGGCGGGCGCAGCGGCAGCGGCGGCGGCCGCGGCGGACAGCAGAGCAAGCGCCGCAGCGATGGAGTCCATTGTAAACAGAGACCACCAGAATGTGCCCAGAATTCAGCGAGCGAGCACGCCAAAAAAGCAGAACGGCGAGGTGCATCGTTCTTGTTACTCCATTTAAAAGCTAATTACTGTAGAAAAGACAAAAAACAACTTTTAAAAGCTGAAAAGAACAGGGCCTATACTAGCTACCCTTCCCATTCTATGACTAGTATTTTGGGTTGGATAGATGGTCACATGTAGTTAAAAAAAACGAGGCTGAAGCTGGGATAAAATACACCTTCAGTTAATTAACAAGCGGTCGATATTTTAAAGTGTAATACCTCCTAAGACCTCTCAGGTGCCGTAAAAATTCTCCGCTACCAGAAACAGATAATTTCCCTCTTGGGACAAAACAAAAAACACTTGGGATTATATGTTGCAAAGCTCAGCCATCGGGAAAGAGCACTCGGGATAGTTTCATCGGGTAATAAATGCTATCCGGAGTGTTACACTCAGGAAACATACATTCGCCGTGTGTTCAGATGTACACTTGGGAAACAAAAAACACTCGGGAAATAGTTGATACAACAGGTTCAGCCACCTTAATGGGATATTGTACCCAGTGTTGACACTCGGAAAAGTAACTCGGGAATATTTATTTTCCTGAGTGTTAACACTCGGGAAATATGGCCACGTGGCGATCCTTTCCAGAAAGGGTTCCGAAAATCGGACTGAGTGTATATCAACCTAGGACACTCGAGAATTGTTTTTGTGTACCGAGTGTAAACACTCGAGAAATATAGCCACGTGGCAATCATTTCCTGGCTGTTCCCGAAAGTTTTCCCGAGTGAATTCCAACCTAGGACACTCAGGAATTGTTATTGTATCCCGAGTGTATGTCGAACAAAAGCACTAGGGAATTATAGGATAGCATGTGCATGGATTTCGATTTCGTACGTACGATTTTGCGTTTCATTTTTGACTAAGCTGACAGGAAACTCGGCAAGCAAATAGATATACATTCCACAGCAAGAAAAATAATACCAATTAGCCACATATCATTACATATATAGATTCAACAACATTAACATAATTTCCGAGCTCACGATACAGCATTCACACACACACACACACACATATAGATCGAACATCCACAATATTCGAGTTCAAATTTGAAACGCTAGACATAAGTCATGATACATATAACAGTTTGAAGTATATGTTGAATACATTGGGCATAGCAGCTCACTTGTGGCTGCACTCGTTCGCACTATTTTCGAGTGGCCTCTCGATAATGGACTCATCCACATGATCTTGATTTGGGCAGCTAACATGTGTACCATCTTTAGCATCAGCTTCGGAAGTAGTTGGATCTGCTATTGACCTTGCCGTTGCCTACATTTTCATAAATTGCATTATAAGAAATCGCATTTGGCATGATATCATCGTAGTCTCAAATCTAGATGCTGCTTTTGGATAAAAACAAGTGAAATGTGATACGGCTCTTTACGAACAATCTCGTCTATATTTAAGTCTTCCCAAGATTTGGTAATTCCATCTCAAAACAAAACCTTTTGCCTTTCTTATTGATGTTTTTTTTCTCGAACACGCAGGAGAGCTGCGTATCTTTCATATTAAAAAGGAAAAAAGGGTACGAGAAACCCCAAACAACAAAGACAACAACTCAACACCCCAACACACAGCCACAAAAAGCCCACACAAACTAACAAACAAACACTCTCAGACACAACAAACCCACACACACTCACAAACAAGGGACGAAACAACCAAGGAGCCAAACAATTAGGCAACACCAAGAACCCGCTCAGTCAACAAGGTTATGCCCCTGGCACCCGCTAGACCCCAGAACTTTGCTTCTTCGCAGACCGAAGCAAGGACACCCTGCAGATTAGGCGAAGCACCATCAAAGACACACCGATTCCGATGGGTCCAAAGCGACCAGGCTCTAAGAATAATCAAAGAATTAAGACCCTACCTATCCTGACCAGTGGCTGTCTCATTAGATCGGCTCCACCAAACTTCAAAGGAAGGCTCCGTCAGCTGGGGAGCAAGGATCTGCAAACCGAATTTCTGTAAGAGCTCAAACCAGAATTGCCTAGAGAAGACACAAGAAACCAGCAAGTGATTGATGGTTTCCTCTTCCTGATCACAGAACAAACATTTCTGGTGATGCTGAAGACCCCACCGAGCAAGACGATCTGCAGTCCAGCACTTATTATGTGCGACCAACCACATGAAAAAACGGCATTTGTTAGGAGCCCATGTTCTCCAAATACGCTCCCATGGGCTGAATAAAATGGCGCCTTGAAAGAAACCCTCATAAGCTGATTTTGCAGAGTAGACACCTGAAGAAGTAAGACGCCAAATGTGCTTGTCTTCTAACTGAGGCTGTAGAATGACCTGAGAAAGAATGTCCCAAAGATTTAAGAATTCTGTGAGAACCCCAACAGAAAGTGCACCTTGCAGTCACCCATCCAAGTGTTATCGATGAAGAGCCTCAAGATCAGACGCTTGTTGGCTCTTCTTTGGGCACCAAAACAAAAGCCTAGGAGCAAGGTCCTCAATTTTCGCCCATGAATCCACTTATCCGTCGAGAAAAGATTACGGACGCCATTACCAATCACGGTGTAGACCGCCATAGAGAAGAAACAGCTAACACAGAATGAACTTGAACCGGAAAGAAGACCAAGGTCGGTCAGTTCTTTTTTTCTTTAACGAGCCGCGATTCGCAAAGCCCATCCCAAACGTTGCAGATCTGAGATGCCAAGGCCCCCAAGCTCAATTGGGCGACAAGTCTTAAACCAAGCCAGAAGACAATGACCACCATTAATTTCTTTTCTTCCCCTCCAAAGGAATCTTCTGCGAATCTTATCAATTTCTTTGATGGTCCATGGGGGAAGATCGACTGCCATAGCAAGATAGACCACCATGGAGCTGAGAACAAATTGTACTAGAGTTTTTCGACCAGCCCTGCTCAATAACTCAGCTTTCCACCCTGGAAGGCGATCTGCACTCGGTCGATGATGGCTGCAACTCAGCCCTAGTGAGTTTTCTTAATGAGAGAGGCAAGCCTAGGTACTTACAAGGCAGTTCAAGCATCTCGCAAGGGAGGCGATCCTGAATGGAGGCAATAATAGTTTCATCACACCGGATAGGAAAAATGTTACTCTTCTGCAAATTTGTCTTTAAACCAGAAGCTTCGCCAAATAAGTGCAGAATGTCCATTGAGATGTCCATGTTCGCAGCAGAGGTTTGAGGAAAATGACAACATCACCGGCATAAATTGAGATCCGATGTTGAAGTGTTCTTGTGGACGGGGCTGCAGCAAGACTTCCTCAGAAGCCAAAGAGAAAAGATGACTGAGGACATCCATAACAAGAATGAAAAGCATAGGGGAAAGTGGGTCACCCTGCCTCAAGCCTCGCTGGTGTAGGATGGTCTCTCCAGGAATGCTATTGAGCAGAACTTGCGAAGAGGATGATGCAAAAAGCCCACTAAGGATGTCACACCAAATAATACCAAACCCCAACTTTCTTAAGACCTCAAGGAGGAAAGGCCATGAAACTGAATCAAAAGCTTTTGTGATGTCAAGCTTGAGGAGGATGCTAGGCTGTCTATGTTGATGAAGAAACTTTGCTGTTTGGTGGACTAGCATGAAATTGTCTTGTATGAACCGGCCCTTTATGAAAGCACTTTGATTTGGGCTCACCATCTGATCCAAACGGACAGCCAGCCTATTAGCGAGGATTTTTGTCACCAATTTGGCAAAACTGTGAACTAAACTGATGGGGTGAAAGTCCTTGATATGCAGGGCTTCATCCTTCTTAGGGAGGAGAGTAATAAAAGCTGAATTAAGCAGCCCCAAATTGTCAAATTTTCTGCTCCAAACTGCTGAGATGACAGCCATAATATCCAGCTTGATAGTGGGCCAACACACTTTATAAAACCTACCTGTAAACCCATCCGGGCCAAAGGCTTTGTCGGGAGGTAGGTGGCAAACAATTTTCCAAACTTCCTCTACAGAGATGGGGCCTCGAGAGCAGCAAGATCATGAGAGTTAATGTTCAACTCATCGAGATTGATCGTATGCTCACGATCCACGCACATCCCAAGTAGGTTATTGTAAAAATTGTGGACAGCTTTCTCCTTGTCATCATGACCTGCGAGAACCTGATCATTCTCCATAAGCTTGGCAATGAAATTTATTTGTTTGCGGTGTCTAGCTTGAGCATGAAAGAGGGCGAGATTGGCATCACCCTCGCTAACCAAGTGATGCGAGATCTGCATGCGATGGTTCTCAAGAGAGATGATAAGGCGAGGAGTGCTTTTGAGATTGTTACAAAGCCCGATTCCTCACGGTGATAAGATTCGACTCTCTTGTGCAATTTCTAACTGGTGCAACACTCTCTGCAGACCTAGCTGAGACTTACATGTCCAACATTTTTGGCTCCAACTTTGAAGCTCTCTAGAAGTAGCTTTAAATTTTTGGCCAGCGTAATAAAAGGGCGATGACTTGCTGAAACCGATGCCCGTGCATGTGAAACCACCTCCGGCAACCATCAATTTTGGTCCAAAAGACTCAAACTGAAATCTCTTTTTCCGGGTTTAATGAGATGTAAACCAAGGAGAAGGGGCAATGATCCGAGCCATCGGTGGCGGTGCTTTGCAACAAGCATCTTGGGAAAAGATGTTCCTACCCAAGGAGCGAGCATCTGTCGGCTTAACCAAAGTCGGTGCATCATGCCCGTTAGACCAAGTAAACTTACGACCATGAAGAGGTATGTCGTGCAATGCTAGATCATTAATTAAACGTCGAAATCTCCCCATCATCGCACGGTTTAGGATATTGTTGTTCTTGTCTTCCTTCCTGTAAGTGATGTTAAAGTCCCCCATCACAATCCACGGACCTTGGCAGGCTGCTCTAATATCTCTCAGTTCTTGCAGAAAAAGGATCTTATCCTCAATGCTTTGAGGGCCATAGACACAAGTCAGCCACCATGCCTCACTACCAGCAGGACAAAACTGCACTGAAGCGCTGAAAGAGTCGATTCTGGAGGCACCAGGAGAACCAATGCAGTGCTTCCACGCAATAAGAATACCACCAGATGCACCGGCTGAAGGAAGAGCAAAATGATGGCCAAAGTCCGACCCCAAAGCCGAGAGAATGGTTCCTCGGGAAATATCTGCCATTTTTGTCTCCTGAATGCACACAACATCAACCCGAGCAGAAGAGACAAGGGTGCGAACTGCATCCTGACGAGCTCTAGAATTGAGGCCTCGGACATTCCAACATAAAATATTTGAGGGATTCATTGAGAAACTAGGAAAAGCGACCAGAAGAACAATTACAAACCAGAGGATTAAAACATAATGGCATCTTCTTCAGGCGGAGCCCAACCAAAGAGGGCAGTCAACGCCTGAATATGAGAAGAAGATAAAGGTTGGGTGAAAAGCCTGCTGTAATCCCTCTGAGCTTCTTCATTGATCCCTTTGTGCTCTCCAATAATGTCCAGTGCACGCATCACCTTCTTCTTGTCACGAGAAGGTGCATGAACAGCTGAGGTTTGAGGCATTAAGCCAGCGATCCTGCTGCTACGCCGGGGCGGACCACTACATTTCCTTGAGAGAGACTTCCGCCTCGCAGGTCTGGGAGATGGAAGAATTTTTTAAGTCTTCCGGGTCATCTTGCAGATGAAAAGGGCTCCTTCATTCTGGATTGCAGGGGAGTTAACAGCTTCACCCTGGGCCTCCATCTCAGAAGAGGGCACATCAGTGAGAATAATATTCTGTTGACGGCGCCGACGCCGATAGTAAGTTGAGAGACCATGTGAAGGGCACCCCATGGTTGTGATGAGTAATTGACTCTTGTTCTAGGAAGATTGAGTTTAGTTTTTGAGGTTTGTGCTAGTTCTGCATTGTCGTAGCCCTGGCGAAGTGTTCTGCGACTATCACGACCACGTTGGTTGTGGTCGAAAGTCATGCAAGATCGAGCACGCACCACGCTGGCCGTGGTCGAAGGCCAGCACGACCACGTTGGTCGTGGTCGAAATAGGTTACGACCACGTTTGGCCGTGATCGTAGGTCTCCAGGGAAGTTTAAGACTGGTTTTGCCTTAGTCGTATCTTGGTCATGGTCGAAATGACTCGTGACGACCATGTTGCCGCGATTGGAACCTAGCCGAGATGTCACGACCACGCAGCGCTATCGAAGCCACCGAACCATTTACGACCACGTTGTAGCGTATACGACCATTTTGGGCTTGGTCGAAGGTCATTCAGGTCGTTTACGATCACGTTGGCCGGAGTCGAATGCAGCTTCGACCACGTTGTAGTGGGCTGCAGTCGAAGTCGGCACTCAAATCTACGACCACGTGAGTAGTCGGCACTCTACGACTATGTTATTGAGAGCAGTCTGGCGTGGTCGGACGTGCTTGCACGCAGTTGGAATCGGTCGTATGACCTGCAGACTTGACCATTTGAGCTGGAAATTGGTCGTAGGGCTTTGTGATGAAGTCAGGGACCTTGTGCATTTGTTGGTTTATCTTTTCGATTGGTCGTAACGACTTTGGTTGAAGTCGTAGACTTTGAGCGTTAAAGCCGTAGCGAGTTGAGGGTGGTCGTAGCAAGTTAGCGATGATCGTAGACTCATCGTATCTGGTCGTATGGCTTGATTTTGTGGTCGTATGTCGTGTGCATTCATTGTTCTCTCTTTCCGACTGGTCGTAGGTGGTATACGACTTGGTAAGAGTATGTTTTGAGTTACATTTTCGCTCAAGTGATTGGATACTATTGTGAGCCGTGCTATGTAATGGTTTGCTTGTGCGTGAAGGTTGCGGGACTTGAGCTATTTCATGGTGAGGCGTGGGAGGACCGGGACTAGGCATCGGAGGTGTTGAGGTCCGACGGTCGGAGACGCCAAGATGATCGAGGTGGTGAAGTGGTTGCAAGCCGGGAGACGAGGAACCGAGCCGAGCTGCCAGAGGACCTTGGAGACAAGTCTTGATGAGGCTTGGAGTGGTCGGGACTAGACATGGGGATGTCGAGGTCCGAACGACCGAGGAAGCCGAAGGAGACCTAGTCTTGCGAGGTGGTTGCAAGCTTGGACGACAAGGCGGGAGGAAGCTTCCGAAGGCGGTGGAGTGGCATTTTGGAGAAATGCGAAAGCTGCAAAGGAAGCCGTGTCTCGCCAATGCACAGGAGTTGTTGGCGCTAACGGGTAAAGCACTGGAGCTCGTTCTCGCTAGTGGGTAAAGTGAGTTGAAAACCCGGTGTTAGGTGGGGGTTTGCGGGTTCCCCCTCTTTGGTGTATGAGTGTGTGGCTATAAATAGAGAGGGTAGAGCTCGGGTACTTGTGAGATTTTTTGATCCCCGAGTTGCTCTGTTCTTCCTTTGTTATTTGTAAGTGTGTGGGTTCTCGGGATGGAGCAAGTGTGCTCATGTATCTCCCAGTTGGAGTGGTCAGAGAAACCTCCATTATCAATCATTCATCTCTCTTCCTCTATTTGTTTTCTGTCGTCTTGAGATGTTGTGATTGACTTGTTTGCGATCTGTTTTGAGAGCTTGGACTTCTCGCTATCCTTTTCTCTCCTCTCTTCTTCGTGAGTCTGCTTTCGGTCTTTGTGTGCTTTGAATTAGCTCAGGCGGGAATTGTCTCAAGGCCACTTGGCGATTCATTCCGAGAGCAGAGTCGAATTAGAGAAGTTCTCTTACGGATGATTGTGCGCCTCGAGTCCTTCTTTCTTGGTTCATCCTCTCGATTATCACCGCTTGATTTCTTTTGTCGGCTCAGCAAGTGTTCGACCACGTGGTGTTCGACCATCGGTTGGCTTACGACCACGTGTGTTCGATCGAAGAAGCTAGTTCTTTCGCCCATTTTGTCGTGTGAGTACTTGGGAGTTTTAGAAGGCACCATTCACCCCCCCTCTGTTGCCATTTCGGTCCTACAATTGGTATCAGAGCCGGTTAGCTCTTTTCAATAGATCTTAACCGGTCTCAAGAGCCATGGCGACGGACAAGTACTCGACCAAGCCTCCCGTCTTTGATGGCCTGGATTACCCTTACGGAAGAGCCGAATGGAAACATACATCCGTGCTCGTGGGTATGCCATTTGGCGGAAGGTGAAGGTCGATTTGTTGTTCTGCCGATGAGAACATTAATGCTGGAAATATGCATGATGTTGAGGCAAACGCTAAGGCAAGGAACATCATAATCCGGGGCTTGAGTCGTAGTGAGTTTGATCGCATATCTCATCTTTAAATGCGCTTCGATATTTGGGAGACCCTCGATGCTTATCATGAGGGCACCACCCAGATAAAGACGGTGAGACAGGACCAGTTCAAGCGAGATTACAACAAGTTTGAAATGCTTGCTGGCGAGTCCCTTGATGAGTGTTTTGCGCGTTTTCACAAGATTCTGAGCAACCTCCGAGCGGTCGGTCTCACATACCCCGACTCGGATAACGCTCGACAAATGCTCGCTGCACTCGACCTTCGTGTTTGGGAGATGAAGGTGACTACCATCAAGGACACTACGGACCTCTCGACTTTGACTCTTGATGCGCTGTACTCGCGTCTCAAGACTCACGAGATTGACATTGTCTCTCGCAAGTCGAAGTCACAGTCGATGGCTCTAGTCACAGATCCCAACTCGGCTTCTGGTCTCTCTTCTGATTCTTCTTGCAGTTTCTCCCTTGCTGCTCTCTGTGACATAACTGATGATCAGTTAGAGCAGCTTGCGGATGATCAGCTGGCCCTCCTTGCTCGAAGATTCTCCCATGCTTACAAGGAGGAGGGACAGAAGAGAGGAGGACACGTGATGCGCTTCGAGTGTGGTGGCCCCAACCACATTCGGCAACCGCCCCAAAGCCGAGAAGGGCAAAGCCGATTTCGCGGTTCGAGCAAGATCGACTACACCGACAAGAACCGCAACAAGAAGCCTCCAGTTCAGAGACGGGAAAGAAGAAGTTCCGCAACCGGGAAGGCCAAGAAGCTCTTCCACGCGTCCTCACCGCTTTCGACGACCTCGACCTTAGCGAGGTGGAGGGATGGAGCGACGACGACGGACGGGTGACCAAGAGCCCAAGGATGGCGGCGACGACTTCTCGGCATGTGCTTCATGGCCTCGAGGGCGAACTCAATGACAATGAGTGTACTCGACTCGGACGAGGTATGCCCCACCTACGACCAGCTCAATCAAGCTTTTCTTAAACTAGGAGGTTTTCATGCTAGAGCTAGGGCTAGGTGTACCGAGTTAGAGAAGGAAGTAGACAGACTGTCACGGGAGCTTACTTCACTTACATCCGCTCCCTCCGTGACGATTGTGATACATCTTGTGCTTTGCTTGGAGACATGGAGAAACTAAGGACCTCTCATGATAGTTTGTCTTCCGAGCTTGATGTGCTTAAGGTGGAGAATGTTAGTCTGCTTGCTGAGTTAGAATTGAGTAGGATGGCTGTTACTCTACTTACTACTGATGAGACTACTTCTCCCACCTCATGTGAGGTTGAGGACATTACTGCTAGAGGACCTTATGCCATGCTCCTTGATCTGCCCGAGTCTTGTGAAAAGTGCAATAACTTGAAAATGAACTTAAAACAGGCAGATCATAAAATTGCTGAACTACAAGCTTCTTTGCTTGAGCCGATTGATTCATGTTTGAACTGTCCTAAGTTAACTGCTGAACTTGAAGCTGTCTCTAAACAGTTTCAAGAAATGATTGATCATGATAGGAAGTTGGCTCAAGATGCTTCTAAGGACCTGTTAGCTCACCATGCATTAATTGTAACAAACTAAAATCGACTTGGTTGCATTGGATGAGAAATGTGTGAAGCTAACCAAGGACCTACTAGAGAAGCCACCATCCGCTTGTATTGTGCGTCCGAGAAGGGAGAGAAGCCCTGTGGTAAGGTTGAGACGCTTAGCGACGTGAACCAACTGCTAGCGATGGGACTGTCCATTCGAGCCGGTGTGCGTGCACAAGCCATTCGTACCTCTGCTATTGGTTCTTCATCTGCTCCCTTACCCCCTGCTGTTCCTTCTTCTCCTTGCTCTTCCTGCACCTCTCTCTTTCGGGAGTGTCAGTATCTTATGAACACTCTCGAGAGATTTGTAGGTGGCAAGAAGAAGCTTAATCTTATTCTGGACCAGTGTAAAATTTGCAGATTTAATCAAGGTCTAGGATATGATTTTTATGAGGACATGAGGAAGCATCCACCTGCTATTCTCAGACCCATCTTAGGAGGTGTGATCGAGGTTGAGCCCAGGTCTGACGAGGTTAAATTCAAATCAGCGGGTTTTGTCCAAGGGATCTCTGACAGCAAGGTGATTCCACCTGTTGCTTCGGCCTCTCAGAAGGCAAAGCCTCTTCGTGCTACTCCCACCTCTCAGAAGGTGAAGTACCACTGTACCCTCTGTCAGAAGGATGGGCACTCGATCGAGAGATGTTTCAGGCGCGCCAAGATCGCGCGTAGAGACCGTGTTGAGTCTCTTAGGGGTATTCAGGGTCAGCTCCAGATTCTGAGTACACCTAAGACCAACACGAGGTCTAGGTTTGCTCCTGTTGCGGAGTTTAGGCAGCATAGAGGACTTGGTTTTTCCGAGTTTTCTGTTTTCCGTCCTCATGCTGCCTCTGATCGTGTCTTCCGCCGTCCTGAGGATAGATCTCGTTTCTTCCATCGAGATAGCTACCCGCGGCGTGATCAGCGTGTTGCCGGTGTTCCGACTCGCTCTCCCGTAGCAGTCGGACCCCGCAACAGCTTCAGGTCTGCTCACAGACCTTCGGCTTCTTTGAGTCACAGAGAGCGTAGGGTAGATAGAGGTCAGTCGTGCTTGATGACTTCATCTGCTCGACGTGTTTTTCAGTATTGGGTGCCAAAATCACTCTTGATTTACCCCAGTATTGATACTTTACTCTCTGTTTGACTCAGGTTCGTCGGGTAGGGAAGGAGAAGGTTTGTCTTGTAGACTCCGGTTGTTCTCGTCATATGACCGGAGACTCCCGTTGGTTCTCCTCCCTAGCCCGCGCTCCAGGTGATGAGACGATCACCTTCGGAGACGCTTCGTCTGGGCGCGTCATCGCCAAAGGTACTGTGCATGTTAATGCTTCTTTTATTCTTAAGGATGTTGCCTTGGTTAGTAAGCTGCAGTACAATTTGCTTTCCGTTTCTCAGCTTACCGATGACGGTTTCGAGGTGAGCTTCAAGAAAAACGCTTGCAAAATTCTTGACTCTTCGGGTAGTCTGGTTTGCGGGATTTCTCGTTATGGGAGGATCTTTCGTGCTGTTTTTTCTGAGTCTTCTGGTGATCCTCTCAGGTGTTTAGTTGCTTCTGAGTCCCGCGACCTCTCATTCTGGCATAGGAGACTTGGTCATATAGGCTTTGACCATTTGACTCGAGTTAGCGGTCACGATCTCATTCGTGGTCTGCCGAAACTCAAGATGGTCAAAGATCTTGTTTGCGCTCCATGCCGACACGGCAAGATGGTTGCCGCTTCTCACCCTCCGATCCACAAGCATTATGACCGATGCACGGGACAATTGCTCCACATGGACACGCTTGGACCGGCTCGAGTGATCGGCAGGAGGGAAGTGGTATGTTCTTGTTGTGGTCGATGACTTCTCGAGGTATTCTTGGGTGTTTTTCTTAGCCTCGAAGGATGAGACATTTTCACATTTCCGATGTCTTTTCAGTAGGCTATCTGTTGAGCTCCCTGATGCCTTACGAGCGATCCGCAGTGACAATGGCACGGAGTTCAAGAATTCCTACTTCGAGAGTTTCTGTGGTGAGACAGGTGTAGAGCATCAGTTCTCCTCTCCGCACGCCCCACAAAGCAGAATGGCGTTGTGGAGAGAAAGAACCGCACCTTGGTCGAGATGGCCAGACGATGCTTGATGAGTACTCTACACCGGAAGTTTTGGGTCGAGGCTATAGCTACGCGTGCCATGTCTCAAATAGAGTTTTTCGAGGGCACTCTGCACCGCACTTCTTATGAGTTGAGATACGGGCGAAAGCCCAGCGTCTCTCATTTTCGTGTGTTTGGTTGCAAGTGCTTTATTTTGAAGTCCGGGAACCTAGATAAGTTCGAGTCACGTTCTTGTGATGGGATCTTTCTAGGTTACTCGCCTTCTTCGCGGGCTTATAGGGTGCAGGCTGCGAGTCTAGCAAATTGGTAGAGACACAGTGAGGTGACCTTCGACGAGGCGGTCCGGGGCTAGGCCTGATATCTCAGGTTCTTTAGAGCAGTTCGAGCCCATCTTCGTGGATGATGAGGATGATGGAGATGAGGGTTGTCTACCTGATCCAGTCTCTCATCCACCCCTTGAGGTGCCTTCTTCCACCGCACCTCAGGGAGATCACCCATGCCCTCTCGCTTCTTACGGAGCTAGTGGCTCTGCTCCTACCTCCTCACTCAAGAGGTAGAGGCCACTTCTTCATCCCATCCCGAACCTCCTCGTCATATCCGGAAAAGACATCCTTCCGAGCGGATGATTGGAGACCTCCTTGAGCGAGTCACACGCTCAAAATCGCATGTCTCAGTTCTGTCTCCATTCGCCTTTGTTGCCTCATTCGAGCCCAAAGATGTTTCTCATGCTCTTTCCGACGAGTCTTGGGTAAATGCCATGCATGAGGAGCTAGAAAACTTCGAGAGAAACAAGGTCTGGTCGCTTGTCGAGCCCCCGCGAGGTCACAATGTCATTGGAACTAAGTGGGTGTTCAAGAACAAGCAGAGCGAGGATGGAGTGGTTATTCGAAACAAGGCTAGACTGGTAGCTCAGGGGTTCTCCCAGGTTGAGGGTCTGGATTTCGAGGAGACCTTTGCCCCTGTAGCTCGACTTGAGGCCATTAGAATCTTGCTTGCCTTTGCAGCTTCTAAAGGTTTCAAGCTTTACCAGATGGACGTCAAAAGTGCCTTCCTTAATGGCTTCATTGAGGAAGAAGTATATGTCCGACAGCCTCCTGGTTTCGAAAACCCCAAATACCCTAACCATGTCTTCAAGCTTTCCAAAGCGTTGTATGGACTTAAGCAAGCCCCTAGAGCTTGGTATGAGAGGCTTAAGTCCTACTTGTTAAGTCATGGTTTTGAGATGGGTAAAGTTGACAAGACCTTGTTCATCCGCCGTCATGGCAATGACCTTCTGCTCGTCCAGATCTATGTCGATGACATCATCTTTGGCGGCTCTTCCCATACTCTGGTTTCACAGTTCTCGGATGTCATGAGCACCGAGTTTGAGATGAGTATGATGGGCGAGTTGACCTTCTTCCTTGGCTTCCAAATCAAGCAGACTCGGGAGGGTACATTTCTTCATCAGGGAAAGTACACTCGTGATCTCCTGAGACGCTTCGACATGACTGATGGTAAGCCTGTGTCGACTCCTATGGCTTCTACAGCCTATCTTGACCCAGATGAGGACGGCGAGCCAGTTGATCAGAAAGAGTTCAGAAGTATGATCGGCTCCCTTCTTTACCTCACTGCCTCGAGACCAGACATACACTTCTCAGTGTGTCTGTGTGCTCGTTTTCAGGCCTCTCCTCGCGTATCTCACCGCCAGGCGGTGAAGCGCATCTTTCGGTACCTCCGAGCTACCATTGACTATGGTATCTGGTACTCTTCCTCATCCTGTCTTTCCTTGAGAGCTTTCTCGGACGCAGACTTTGTCGGGTCAGTAGGATAGATAGGAAGAGCACTTCGCTCTTGCCAATTCATTGGTAATTCTCTCGCCTCTTGGTCTTCTAGGAAGCGATCCGGTGTTGCACATCCACCGCAGAGGTCGAGTATGTTGCGCAGCCACCGCTGCGATCAGTACTGATGGCTTCGACCTGCGGGACTTTGGGTTAGTTATCGACAGTGTTCCACTCTTTTGTGATAACACGTCTGCGATTAACATTGCTAAGAACCCAGTGCAACACTCTCGGACCAAGCACATCGATATCCGTTATCACTTCCTTCGAGACCATGTAGAGAAGGGCGATATAGTGCTCGGTTTGGAGAGTGACCACCGCTGGTCGACATCTTCACCAAGCCTTTGGATAGTTCGAGATTTTCAGCTCTACGGGGAGAGCTTGGGGTGGTGTGTCCTTACGGATTGTAGTGAGGGGGAGCTTTGGGCTTTATTGCTTTTCTTTATTGATTTTGCTTCTATCTCATTTCTGTTGCTTTGCACTTGGGGTGCATCGGGCTTAGTCCTTCTAGCATAGGTTAGAGTGCTTCTCTTGTCTAGTTGTTTAGACTTCTTCTCTTATCTTGTGCTTCCAGGATGTTTTTTCTAGCTGTTACTTATCTCTCTAGATTGAGCTCACTCACTTCTTGTAGGTTCTAGCGAGGGTTGGGCCACCCTCAGGTAGACAGGGTACGTGTTTGCTCTCTAGTGTGTGATTTACTGTCAGCTGGCTGTCCTGGATTCATATGGGGTAGATGAGAGTCAGTCTGAGCCATAGTTGTCTCTATATCTTATCTATGCTTTAAGGACTGCCTGTTTTGGTTTTATTTGCCAGCTTCTCGATTTATTGCTTTGGTTCAGGGAGAGTTCTTTTGGGAGCTTCTGGAGCTTAATTGTGACATAACTCAACTTGAACTAAAAGTTGCATCTAATGTTGAGGGGGAGCTGGTTTTTTTTTTGCATTTTCAGCATTTCGCATTATAATCTATCTGCATTGAGCCTTGATTATTATCCTGTTATGACATGCTTTAATGCTTTACACCTTGCCATGATTTATGCTTCAGTTGCTAGATTTATCATGACTTCATATGTGTAGACTTGCTTTTGCCATGATAAGTTAATTAAAATTGCTCAACTTGAATTAAAACTTGTCATGCTCGCATTTGAGTCTAGTTTTGCTTTAGCTATCCTTTTATGATTCATGCCATGTCAAATAGGCTAAGTTGAGCGTTGAATCTCTATCGAGCCTTAGATTGAGCTATTGTAGTCTTTTGATGATGCATAAGTTAGTACTACATGTTAAAATGCAAAAAGATCTCTTTTGTGCGAAAAAACCGATCTCACCAATTCTCTCCTATGAGACGGCTTGCCATTGCACTTGGCATGAACTTAGGGGGAGTTTTGGATGACCTAGACTATCTTCTTAAGCTTATCGCTTGGAGTAGTCGCATAAGGCTTGAGGTCTAGCACATGACAAAACAAAAATCTGGTTGTCAACAACCTTTAGTTTTAAAAGAAAATATGTCATTTGTGCTCAATTTGCTTAAGCCACAACAAGAATCAAGTACTTCAACAAATGCTTCATTCTCGGACTTGTAGCACTCTTTTTGGCCTCAATTTGAGCTTCTTAGTTACGCTTAGCTTATTGACATGGCCTGCATCATCCTTGGATATCTCTAGCTGGACTTTGCTCATTGATGACTTGACTTGATCACAAACAGCACTATATTTCAGATTGTCATCCATGTGTTCTCGCTGGCTTATATATATGTTGTCATGATCTAGATAGCGTTGTATTGAGTTATGGCTTGGTGTAGTACTTGTTGGTCATTATGGATAATTCTCATGGCTCTAACTGCTTAGAATAATCAAACTTCAGCCATATTCATCCATTGACCTGTCATATTCTCTCTATTGCATCTTGATGTGTTTATTGCCAAAAGGGGGAGAATAGAGAAGAAAAAGTCTGTTGGGTTCAATTTGCTCTATCGACATGGTCATAAGTTTCATTCCCTTCTTTGGACCATGTTGGATTCTTCAAACTCAAACTCAACTTCTTGCTTTTTCTGGTTTTGTCAATATACTCATCAAGGGGGAGATTGAGAGACCATGTGAAGGGCACCCCATGGTTGTGATGAGTAATTGACTCTTGTTCTAGGAAGATTGAGTTTAGTTTTGAGGTTTGTGCTAGTTCTGCATTGTCGTAGCCCCGGCGAAGTGTTCTGCAGCCTATCACGACCACGTTGGTTGTGGTCGAAAGTCATGCGACCGAGTACGAACCACGTTGGCCGTGGTCGAAGGCCAACACGACCACGTTGGTCGTGGTCGAAATAGGTTACGACCACGTTTGGCCGTGATCGTAGGTCTCCAGGGAAGTTTAAGACTGGTTTTGCCTTAGTCGTATCTTGGTCATGGTCGAAATGACTCGTACGACCATGTTGCCAGCAGTTGGAACCTAGCCGAGATGTCTACGACCACGCAGCGCTATCGGAAGCCAGCCGAACCATTTACGACCACGTTGTAGCGTATACGACCATTTTGGGCTTGGTCGAAGGTCATTCAGGTCGTTTACGATCACGTTGGCCGTAGTCGAATGCAGCTTCGACCACGTTGTAGTGGGCTGCAGTCGAAGTTGGCACTCAAATCTACGACCACGTGAGTAGTCGGCACTCTACGACTATGTTATTGAGAGCAGTCTGGCGTGGTCGGACGTGCTTGCACGCAGTTGGAATCGGTCGTATGACCTGCAGACTTGACCATTTGAGCTGGAAATTGGTCGTAGGGCTTTGTGATGAAGTCAGGGACCTTGTGCATTTGTTGGTTTATCTTTTCGATTGGTCGTAACGACTTTGGTTGAAGTCGTAGACTTTGAGCGTTAAAGCCGTAGTGAGTTGAGGGTGGTCGTAGCAAGTTAGCGATGATCGTAGACTCATCGTATCTGGTCGTATGGCTTGATTTTGTGGTCGTATGTCGTGTGCATTCATTGTTCTCTCTTTCCGACTGGTCGTAGGTGGTATACGACTTGGTAAGAGTATGTTTTGAGTTCTGTTTTCTGGCTCAAGTGATTGGATACTATTGTGAGCCGTGCTATGTAATGGTTTGCTTGTCTGTGAAGGTTGCAGGACTTCAGAGCTATTTCATGGTGAGGCGTGGGAGGACCGGGACTAGGCAATCGGAGGTGTTGAGGTCCGACGGTCGGAGACGCCAAGATGATCGAGGTGGTGAAGTGGTTGCAAGCCGGGAGACGAGGAACCGAGCCGAGCTGCAGAGGACCTTGGAGACAAGTCTTGATGAGGCTTGGAGTGGTCGGGACTAGACATGGGGATGTCGAGGTCCGTAACGACTGTGGAAGCCGAAGGAGACCTAGTCTTGCGAGGTGGTTGCAAGCTTGGACGACAAGGCAGGAGGAAGCTTCCGGGAAGGCAGTGGAGTGGCATTTTGGAGAAATGCGGAAAGCTGCAAAGGGAAGCTGTGTCTCTGCCAATGCACAGGAGTTGTTGGCGCTAACGGGTAAAGCACTGGAGCTCGTTCTCGCTAGTGGGTAAAGTGAGTTGAAAACCTGGTGTTAGGTGGGGGTTTGCGGGTTCCCCCTCTTTGGTGCATGAGTGTGTGGCTATAAATAGAGAGGGTAGAGCTCGGGTACTTGTGAGATTTTTTGATCCCCGAGTTGCTCTGTTCTTCCTTTGTTATTTGTAAGTGTGTGGGTTCTCGGGATGGAGCAAGTGTGCTCATGTATCTCCCAGTTGGAGTGGTCAGAGAAACCTCCATTATCAATCATTCATCTCTCTTCCTCTATTTGTTTTCTGTCGTCTTGAGATGTTGTGATTGACTTGTTTGCGATCTGTTTTGAGAGCTTGGACTTCTCGCTATCCTTTTCTCTCCTCTCTTCTTCGTGAGTCTGCTTTCGGTCTTTGTGTGCTTTGAATTAGCTCGAATCGAATTGCCTCAAGGCCACTTGGCCGTTCATTCCCGAGAGCAGAGTCGAATTAGATAAGTTCTCTTTACCGGATGATTGTGCGCCTCGAGTCCTTCATTCTTGGTTCATCCTCTCGATTATCACCGCTTGATTTCTTTTGTCGGCTCAGGCAAGTGTTCGACCACGTGGTGTTCGACCATCAGTTGGCTTACGACCACGTGTGTTCGATCGAAGAAGCTAGTTCTTTCGCCCATTTTGTCGTGTGAGTACTTGGGGAGTTTTTAGAAGGCACCATTCACCCCCCCCTCTGTTGCCATTTCGGTCCTACATAAGTCTTGCAGAATGCACCCATGCCCCGGGCCACCGCCAAGGGAGGAACCTGCATCACCACTGGGCTTTCACCAGTGCTAGCCACCAAGGGTAGACGCGGTTCCTCAACCTCAAGCGTAGTGGCGTGGGCTTTGTCTTCTGCAGGCGTGGATGCAACAAGGACGGACTTGATGCAATCAAGCCCAGCACAGGACTGCACAGCAGCGACAGGGAGTATCTGAGCACCAAAGAGGCCCTCCTGAGCATCCACATCGGGGGTGAAAGCCGAGGGGACAGGAGTCTCCTCGTGCGTCGAGTCCACCTCGATACTCCGCAGGCCGACCGAGGGGACAGGAGCCACCTCGTGCGTTGAGTTCATCTCGAAACTCCGCGGGGTGTTGCCGTCATCAAGTGGGGCGGGTGACGAGGCGGGCGAAGAGGTGCCAGACTGGCTGGACGACACGTGTCCATCCACAGCCCTGGGGCCGAGGCGATCCTTGACTGGAACACGAATGGCCCGCGCCCCGCCGGAATCGAAAGCCGGCGGCGAACTCCCACGCGGACGCGGCGGCGAGGGGGCGCGACGCCTCCACCTACGAGGCCCATCAGAATGGTCGTCGTCATCCCGAGGTGGAGGCGGCGGCAGGCTCTGCGGATCCCCACCTGGCCGGAGCGCGACGGAAGAGGAGATGCCGATGACGTACTTGAGCGATCGCTTGACCGGCGGAGATTCATCCACTGGAACAGGCGGCTCAACAATTTCAAGAAGCTTGGCAGCCGGGATGGAGTCAGGTTGCGAGCACCAACCAGAAAGTCTGAAGGATCTCATGTCTTCACGGGCAAAGGTCTCTGGATGAAGTCTCTGAATCCAGCAATGCTGATTGAGGAGCTGTTCCGCAACGGCCAAACTCCAAGCGTGGGCAGGAATGCCGGAGAGCTCGAAGTCAACAAGCACGGGCAGGGTCCCACTAGTGGAATGAGCCTGCCGTGACCAAGGCCTGAGGTGCAGACGAAAGTTAGCAGCCTTGATGATTCCAGACTCTCCAAAAACTCGGGTAGCTACAAGACCATCTCTCAGAGTGAACAAGAAATCATCCGGGGAAGATGGAGAAAGATCGAAAGCATCAAACTCCAAACCAAAATGATCAACAAGAAACTCCGCCACAACGTTTCTCGAGGCTGCATGCCTGTTGCCAACAACATTGATGAAAAAAGCATGACGAAGAGAATCTTCAGCTCCCGCAATGCCATCGGACCAGTCAATAGTGCAACGCTCCAAGGAACACTCGTCAATTCCATGAATAGAGGCAGGCTCGACAATGCCCTGATCTGGAGCAGGGGAGCGATCAGCTTCAACCGCAGAGTCACCATGAAGCAAACGATCTTGACGTCCCGACGACCTGCGCCGACGCCTCGGACGCCGACGAGGGCGACCAGTGTCGCGTTCTGCCCTGCCATGGCCGCACCACCTCCCAGCACCACCGGCGGGGCAGCAGCCATGGGCGCAGCCGCCGGAGAAGAGATACGCCTCCAGACCGAAACGCGCCCCGCGGTCGAGGAACCACGAGCAGCACCAGAACGCCGGGGGCAGGCAAAGGAGCGGTGTCCAGGGCCTCTGCACCGGAAGCAGCAGACGCGCCGCCTGCACTCCGCCGCGCGGTGAGACGACGAGAAGCAGTTGAAGCACTTGCCACGCAAGTCCACCGGCACCGGACGTCGGAGTCCTTGAGAAATCACATCATGGCGATGGCGACCAGACCTCCGGGGACGGTGGCGGCGGCCGATAACATCCTGCCAGCCCCCCGGCGTCTGGACTACGAACCACATTCTGCCCATGGCGGGACACAGGACGGAAGGAAGGTTGACGGATAAGCGGAGCTCGTTGGAAGGAGCGAGGAACCAGCGGCTCCACAGCTGCAGCCGCGACGACCGGGATGGGAGACGAGGCCACCACGACGCGAAAGGAACTGGGGCTATCGTCGCCCACCACGTCACGATAGGAACTGGGGTTATCGTCGCCCCACCTCTCGGACTTCGAGCGCCCGGAAGGCCTTGACGGAGGGACAGCTATGGGGGAGGAAGACGCCTGGGAGTTGCAGAGGAAAACTGTCGCCGAGGAAGGCGCGGCAGCGGAGGTGGCCGCCGGGCCCGGGGTGGGCGACGGCGGGCGGCTGGTGGGAGGGGAGGCGTCGTGGGAGGGAGGGGAGCGGGCGGGAGGGAACATCTCCACCTCAACAATTTCTTATTGATGCTTTAGCAACAGATTCAGTTTCCTGCATGCTTTTACTGTAAAAGGCTGCATATGACCTTTACAGTAAGATATTCTTAAACTACATGTTTTCTTAACTGAACCATGTGCTTATCATTGCAGATTGTAGAGGAGTTTGGGTCATTTGATAAGTATTGTTGGAGCTTTGTGAACCACAAACCTATTTTGAGCAGTATTCCTTGTATATGTGCGCCAACTAATAGTTAATGCTCTCTTGTATCTACTTGAAAGGATACAGAAAAATTTTGATGGCAAATTGGTTGGTGCAGATCGTGCTAAAGATCTTGCGGTTCTTAAGGTAAAACTTCTGTTGAATAGCAAGGATCAGGATTTAATTAAAAAATACTGCTGCTTTTATGTAGAGAATTATTGTCTATGAGCAATGTTCACTATAGCTTGATTTATTGTCGACAACTCTCTGCAACAGTTCAAAATACTTGCGAGAATCAACAGTTTATGCAGAGAATCCAATTTAATTAAACTCTTTGCAACAGTTTACAGAAAGATTCAAGATAGAAGGATGTTTAATCATACACTCGTGCAATTTTCTTCCATCTACTACCCCTTTTTTTTTGGCAACAGCTAATACTTGCGAGTAATGACTACTGACAGATTGGCACATTTATCTTCTCATTGTCTTATTAGTGAAACAACGAAATTGTAGGCAGACTGTATCAACCTATCAGACAGTGGCAATATTCTAAACTTTTAGTGTTCTTTTTCAAGTTTGGTAAAAGTTGTGGACACAACATTAACCAAAAGGTCTTATAGCACTGTATCCATGATTGTTCTAGATCTGCCTTAGGTCAAATGTCTTGTCCGAAAATATAGATCCCATCCCAGGAGAATTATCTCCATGTGAATGAATTAGCAGCAATAAGCAGGAGTAACATTCCCATCAAGACTAACATTATTTCATCATACTATACAGGTAAGAGTGATATGCCACAAAACACTCGAAACATAACACTGTGTTTATTTGCATACCAGTGCTTAAGCAATTGAAATTCCGCAGGAAGTAAAATGTATAACCACTAACGGTAGTACAAAGCATATGATTAACCAATGATCCTCCTGAAGGAAAATGTGTTTGCACGGAGATCACCTAATATTTTTTAACCTGAGCTCAGGTTTAATTAAAACACGTGAATAGAGAATAAGCAACTCTAACAGAAATGGAAAGTTGTGCAGCTAGTAGCCTTTTCGAAAACAACAAGTTGATACTCTTTCAAACTCTATCAGGTGCGTAATCAAGCCAAAAGAAAGGGCAAATGTTACTCTTTTAAGTAATTAGCATCAGAAGTCTGGAAACACAGACTTAAAGACAAATTTCAGCAATGGAAGTTGGCCCAGTAGATCTTCCGCCATCCTATTGTGCACAAAAGATACAAAAATTAATAAATTAACTT
The DNA here is from genome assembly GCA_036346575.1 of Dendrocalamus sinicus. Lineage (NCBI taxonomy): Eukaryota > Viridiplantae > Streptophyta > Magnoliopsida > Poales > Poaceae > Dendrocalamus > Dendrocalamus sinicus. Next base: position 3,255,324 of record CM070675.1, read on the forward strand.
GAAAAACTTTGTAGTAGACAAATTTTAATAAATTAACTAAATACTCTTGTACTATGCAACATCTTTTTGAATAAATCAACAGGGGTGTTCTCTAGCTGACATTCCCATTTCCAAATCCTTTTGGTCTATTATCGATGTTAAAAACAGCGAGAGGGAGGATGGCATTGAAGAGGAGGTACATAGGTGGGGAATAAAGGGATAGGGTATTGGCAAAGAGGGTGTAGAAGGCAGCACTCAGCCTATTGAAGCTTATGGAGAAGGAGAGGGCCAGGGGCGATTGCTTGTAGAGATGGTAGAAGAAGCTTATTGAATTGAGGAAAAAAACATAATGTTTGTTAGATTAGTACTGTATTGGGGTACAAAATTGATGAGACATGTTGTATATGTTCCATCAAAATGAGGGCTTAAATGCTTTCTATTGGGATAGATGTATTTTAGACCAGCTCCATGGTGGAAGCAGCCGGTGAACGGCCCAGGTTTTTAAATAAATTAGGCCCACTAATTCAAGAAAGCTAGCATGGACACACACATCTATCCATTCCCAAAATTGTAAATAGGGTAATTTCACAGCTTCACAATAATCTAACATATAACATAATCTATAAAGGCCTTCATTTTTGAATAAAACCCCATTTGTGCTCAATAATGTACTTTATGAGTTTACTGAATAATATGCAATACAAAAGCTACCATACTTGCATGTGTACTGGGTACGTGTTTAGCAAAATAAATTCATTTCAAAAGATATATGGACAAACAAACCTGCAGTACGGAGGAGGGGGAGGCAGCAGCAGGGGAGGTGATGGATCAGGACAGAGGAGGACAGGGAGGTGACGCCGGTGGTGGTGGATTTGTAGCACCAGAGGAGGGAGACGATGGGGTTGGGTGTGGCTGCGGGGGACAAGGAGGAGGCGTCGACTTGAGTGGATCAGACGACTGCGGAGGTGGTGGGGGAGGTGGAGACGACGCAGGCGGTGGATCGGCGAGGGAGAAGGAGGGAGAGAGCGGGAAGGCGACGCCAGTGGCGGTGGATCTGTAGCAGTGGAGGAGGGCAGCGGTGGGGTCGGGTGTGGCGGTGGGAGACGATGGGAATGAGGAGACGGCGGCGGCGGTGGATTGGCGAGGGAGAAGGAGGGGGAGGGCGGGGAGGTGGCGCCGGTGGCGGTGGATCTGTAGTAGTGGAGGAGGGGGCGGCGGGATTGGGTGTTGCTACGGGAGACGAGGGGGAGGGGAAGACGGTGGAGGTGGTGGATCGGCGAGGGAGAAGGAGGGGGAGGGCGACGACGCGGTGCCGGTGGCGGTGGATCTACAATAGTGGAGGAGGGGCGGTGGGATCGGGTGTGACTGCAGGAGACGAGGGGGATGGGGAGACGGCGGAGGTGGTGGATCGGCGAGGGACAAGGAGGGGGAGGGCGGGTAGGCTTCGCTGGTGGCGATGGATCTGTAGCAGTAGAGGAGGGGGCAGTGGGGTCAGGTGTGGCGGTGGGGACAAGGGGGAGGCGTGGGGATCAACGAGCGGGGAGAAGGAGGACGGGGAGGCGACGCCAGTGGCGGTGGATCTGCGTGCAACAGTGGAGGATTGGGGAGAAGGATGACGACAAGGGGGAGGCTGCTGTGGAGGATTGGGGATTAAGGGTTAGCACTTGCGCTACGAAAAAGGGCACATGCGGTAATGAGAAAATTGGCGCTATTTCTGTCTCGAGTGTACACAAGACTATGACACTCGGGACTATATTTCACCCCGTTCAGGCCTGTTGATATCCCGTTTCCATATGCATGGCTGCTAACTCCCGTCTACATTTACCGAGTGTAATATAAAACACTCGGGAAATATCCATGTCCCAAGTGCTAGATTTACTTCCTGAGTGTCCAATTAAACACTTGAGAATGTCCCGAGTGTTTTGTACCAGACACTCGGTAAAAATATTGGCACTCGGGAAAAACACGGTTTCCAGTCGTGCTCGTATTTTGATACGTTTGCCGGCGGAGCAGAAATGGACTGAAATCTGGATACCGATCAAGATGCAGCAAACCGAAATGAAGTCAACCATAATTATTAGTAGAGGATATGTCTGCGTGGGTCCTTAGAGGAAGAATCCGATCTGATCTAGCTAGCTAGACATGGTACTGAAGTTGGACCCTAGCTCTGTAAAAATCACAATATTTTGATTTGATTTCGGGCGAGGTTAGGTGCGCTGATAAGAAACAAGTTTGCCTATCACACGGATATCTATTGCAACTTGGCAAAAGTATGGATCGGAGAGGAAACCCTGCATGCATGACTGCTATCGTATCATGCGGCTCATTCCAGTTTCAAACTTCTGACTTATTTTTTTATTATTTATAAATTTCGTCTTTTTTCAAATTTTTGACTATGTTAAGCTTTTTTACCGGTTCTTTTTTCCCGTATTTATTTGCGTTGTCCGTAATGAGCTAACATATTTTTTCTATTTTAAAATTTTTAAAATTAAATTACGCTAAATAAGTCACCTTCAGTTACAGTAAAATTTCAACTGCTATAGTGTAATTTCAGCTATAAATCATAGCTTTTCAGCCCAACCGAACGAGCCTACATGAGCAATAAAAATCTCCTGCTTTTCTCTCGCCAAAAAAAAAAATCTCAGGACAAGGTTAGCCTTGGCCAAGGGGGGTGCATGCACGGACACGTATACTATACTGTCGGCGTTCTAGAAAATCACGGAAACTGATCCAGCTCAGCTCTGCATACTTACCAGCCAAGCTACGTAACATCGACAAACCAAACTCTACCAACCTAGCTAGCTTTGTATAGTTGCTTCTAACAGTTACCCCGTTAGTTTGCTCCTGTAAAGCATGCGTGCATAAAACGGCAGTATTTTCCATCAAGGCACCTGCAACTGGTAGACTGTTGTCGTATACGCACACATACACAATGAATGGTACATACATAGAAAGTTAGTAGAGGAAGATGGAGCTAGCTAAGGGCCCTCTTCTTTTTAGCTTATACTTTACAGTTGTGGCTTCTTCTAAATAAATAAATGGGACGATATATTCGTCATCTTTTAGAAGCAGTTTATCGGAACAATTTTTTAAAACACTTTACCGGTATTCAATTTGTTCGTACAAATACTCGAAATAGAGCTAAAAAACATCGGCCTTAGCTACAAACTATTAGCCGTAGCAAAAAAAAAAAAAAACCATTCGAACAACTCCAACACCATCCAGATATCCATCCTACCAATCACCATTTCACCTTTTGCTTTCCCTTCCCAACAACTCCAACATCACATGAATAGATCCAGTCCAATGCTCATGTGTAAAAATCAAGAATCGATCAGTAACAACTGCTTGATGGGAATGAAGAGAGATATATATGGGTACCGTGGAGACCATAGCAGATGGAATCCCTGAGGCAGATGAAGTGGCCGGAGATGGTGTCGAAAGGCAGCAACATGATGGGTGCAAGCCATGTGCCGCCTTCCATTGTCTCACTTATCTCCCTCTCCTCAACTTGCGCCCTAGGTCTTCTGCCGCTCGGACAAGGCTACAATGCTAGCCAACCCAGCCTTTTTCGCGGCCGATGGTGTTGCCTCCAAGGACCTCGACATCGACCCCAATGCCTCCCTCTCCGTCCATTGGATTTTCTCAAACAAAAAACTTTCTCTCGCACGTGCATATCCGCCTCCGCGTCGCCATGGCCGTCACCAACGCGCACACCCTCTCCACCTTGCAGCTCCCAAGACCCTCACCACCTCGTCCTCCCCTCCCCGCTACGGCCCACCTCCGCCTCCCCGCCCGCTTCCCGCATAGCCTCATGGCCTCCTACAGCCTCGGCCACTCTGACCTCACCGCCTTCCCCAACCTCAACAGCTTCCTTGTCGCCGATCCCACGCCCATCAATATCAATGTCGCCACAGAGGCAGAGCTACAGGAGAACAGCTTCCAGAGCACGTGCCGCACCAAACTCGTCTACACCGTGGGGCCCACCACTTGTGGTGCCGTGGAGCGTGACGCTCTGGCCATTGGCAGGATGAATGTGGTCTCCTCACTTGCCTACCACGGCCCACCTCCACATCCCCGCCTACTGCAAGCACAACATCGCAGCCTCCTGTAACTCCGACCACTTCGATTGCACCACCTACGCCAACCCCAGTGGCCTCCTAGTCACCGAGCCCATGCCCATCGACGTCGACGTCGCCATGGAGCCCGAGCTATAGCAGAACGGCTTTCAGAGCACACGCTGCACCAAGCTCGTTTGCACCATAAGGCCCACCACCTATGGTGTTGTGGAGCTCAAGGCGTTGTTCATTGGCGGGATGAATGTGGCCTTGGTGTCGGTGTGCCATGGTGATGTCAGAGAGGGAACTAAGGAAGTTGATGGCGAATTTTGTGATTGCATTTCTAATTTTGACTGGGTCAACAAGAGAGAAGAGTCAAGCAACGCTGCCAGTGGTCTATATTGGGGAATGCATGGTGTTGGCATCTCCTCCTTGGCTTTCCGCGAGGTTCTCAGTGTCTAGGTCGATGTCATCCACACCTGACATGAATGTGCACTTGTTCGTGGTGGTGGTGTTGCCGAAGACGACTTCCAGCAGGTCCTCGTCTCAAGCAACTATGGCCCTGAACTTCTGCATCTCCGACTTTCCCTGTGATGCACGATGTCATATCAGACCCTCATTGCGGCTTTCTGCACGACGGAAGTAATGCAAAGAGCACTGTACTTGGGAATCCAAACTTACTCCACCAGTAACCGCCCACCAATCATCGCTTGCATCAATGCAGCCTATGGTAGGGTTGACGCCAAGCCCGTCGCACGAAGCTTCAGTGCCTTTCATTTGTTGTAATCACGACTCAGTTGCTCCCACTTGTTCTTCATCTGCTTGCTCGTGTATGCTAAGCCGGTTCATTCTGCGAATTTGCGGAGTAGGTTTTGCTTGCCCTGTGTGTTCAACCGTGAGTATGACTGGTTCTGTGCCTCCACCTCCTCAGCGCATACTTGCAGGAATACATGTGTATTCTTATCGCTCCAGGTAGCTGAGGCCATCTGTAGCCATGGTGCCCAAGTGTGGTAGGAAAGGTGGTGACATGTCGGAGCAAACGCGGCAGCTAAACGTACCTGTCTCTCCAAACAAGGGGAGCTAAGACATACATGTAAGTACGGGGAAGGGAGAGGGCCACACCTTGATGTGGGTGAGGTGGTCACCGGGAGGACGTTGGCGCAAGATGCTAGGCCGATCCGATGGGGACCTCGGTCAGAGCTATGACAGGTATGGATGCCTGGGCCGCGCGTATGCGACTAGAGGCACCGTGTCCTGCGACCGTTGGAGCTCGTGTCGTGGGCACAACCGAAGATTGCGGATCCGTCGCAGGACTCCCCGGCCCTAGATCTGCGAGTGACCCAAGGTGAGGCCGCCGCGGACAGGCACGGGGACAAAGGTCCGTCGGCTGGGGGGGAGGGCCCAACTGGCCGCCGTAGTTGCAGTCGCCACAGTTGGCAGTGGGGGGCGGAGAGGGCGCAATCGTAGGAGTAGGGCTGTAGGGAGGGGCATTCGAGGGTGGGGAGAGTAACCGAGTGAAGCGGTGGGTCAGCTAAGGTAAATACCGCTTCAGGGCTCTAGACGGCTTCGGCACTACCGACACGGCTCCGGCTTCTAACTCCAGACAGTTTCAAAACGGTCCGCAGCCTTTAACTCGTAGCCTCAGCCCAACTAAGCGGAGCGTAAGTATGTTAGCAACCTTGAAAAAGGTGACCACCAACGAAGGGACCTTTGTGCAATCCTCAACGCGGTATTTTTATTCGCAGATACCGCTACCATGATTCATCCCCAACCCCGACACCCCGCGCAAAACTCAACGAAACTCTGACGGTCACTCAACTCTTGCCCCTCTCCCTACACACCATGCGAGCGTCTGCGTCTCGAGCCCAGAAACCGCAGCCGTTGCCGCTGCCACCTCCGCCTCTCTCGCTGCCGTCGCCATCCACTGTCCCTCGCCGCCGCCACCGCACCGCCTCCTCCTCGTCCTCCTCTTCCCCGGTCTCCACCGCCTCCTCTTCCTTATCCCCGTCGCCGTCCCCTGCCCCGTCCCCCCGCACCGCCACCACCTCCGTCGTCCCCTTCTCGTGGGAGCACCACCCGGGCATCCCCAAAAGCTCCTTCCCCGGCATCGCCTCCTCCGGCGACCCGCCCCTCCCGCTCCCCCCGCCGCTCTGCGCGTCCCCTCGCCGGCTCCAACGCCAACGCCACCGCGACGCCAGCGTCCCTCCCTTATCCGGCCCTCATGCCGACCCTTTCGCTGCAGCCTTCGTGGAGTGCACCAGGGATGACGACACGGACGACGCTGACAAGCTCTGGCCGGCGCCAACGTCAACGGTGCCCGGCCGCGCCGAGCGCCGATGGTGGCTCGCTGGCGGCGGTGCAGTCAGCTTCCTCGACCTCTACGGGTGCAAGAGCGCCATGGCGGTCGCCGACGGCGCATTCCTCGCCCGCCGGCCCATCGTGGCACGTCCCGGGACGGGCCAGGCTACCCGGAGATAAGTACGAGATGGTTTTGATCAAATCTTATTAAGGCGTGTAGATATATTTATAAGAACTATGATTCTGCTGTAGAAGCAATGGCAGAATAACATGTTCGGATCACCTCGATCTTCTAATTAATTAAAGCATTGATTTCTAATGAGATTATTGAGGTGTCACGAACAACCTGGCGCCATCGCTTCGCAAAGGCAATCAAGCCAAAAAAGACTAGTGTGTTTCTCTAATTTGTTTTTCTTTGTGGGGGGAGTGCTTTTCTCTAATTTGAACTGTGTGTCTGAGGAATGAACACCCTACATGTATTTTACACGGTGTTCATGGTTGTGTGCTGCTGTGCTGTTACTGTTGTATGGCAGGTAATTAAGACTGTAACAGATGCAAGTAAAAGTTTTGCTAATCTTAAGATCGATTCGTTTGGTTTGTTAATTTGTGGGGGACGTTTATGAAGTTTGTTGCGGTATCACCAAACTTCCTTTTCGGCTATTGCTAATGGTTTATAGTTGTAACTAATGACTTTTAATTCTAGTATGAATGTTTGTCTGAACAAATCGAATGCCAATAAGTTGATTAGCCGCATCGACAAGACAACGGATAAGCTGATCTATTTGTTTTATTCGGAGAAGACATGAGCCATAAGTTATAAGCTGAAAACAAGGTCATCATGCGCAAATAGCCGACAATGTAGAAAAGAACCGAACCGGTTAATTTTAATTTATTTGGGTATAGTATCAATAAATACTATATTTACTAAAGTTGAGATGAATTATAAATGATGCAGCGAGTCCACAATGTAAACTAAAGTCACAGCGAGTCCAAACTAAAAGATGGAAACAAAACATGGCAGAGAACTTCGCATTGCATCTATATCTATGATTGACATGCTAACACTAGGATACAGATGTTTAAGGAGTGAGGCAAATGACACAGGAAAATCATTGCGCACATTTGGACCTATCTTAACTAAGACCAGTACAGGGCATGTTCTACGGTAGGTTACTGTTACTACAACGTTTGGCTTGAGCCGGATTGTCGGAAACAGTAGTCATACAATTGGCATATGATCCAGGTCAATACACACCCATTGCAATGTCTGAATTAGACATTTGGAATGAAGACGAGGGTAGTTTCAGGTTTACCTTCCGTGAGCCACCCGAGGCCTCGGCCGGGGACAGCGAGCATGGACGTCATGCGCACGGCGGCGGTGGCGCTGTGCAGCGGAGGCAGCCTGTGGGAAGTGTGGGCTGCGGCTGAGCGGCAGGGGCGCTGGCCGGGTGGTGCAGGCGGACGGCGAAGGGGGGCAGGGGCGCTGGCCGGGCGGTGCACACGGACGCAGGCACGCGCAGTGGAGCGCAGTGCGCTGGTCGGCGGACGAATTTTTTTTAAAAAAAATAATCTTTTTTTATTTAAAAATCCAGAAATATATCTACGTTTTAAAATTTTTTTTTACAAAAATAGTCTCCAGTCGTCTAACCGTTAGGTGACTGGACCCTCTCACCCGAAGGCTGAGCGACACACAGACCAGTCGTCCAACGGTTGAATGATAGGTGCTATCATCCAACCGTTCGGCGACAGCACCTCTCACCAATCACTAATTTTCGACCACGTTGTTTACTTCGACCACTTACTAATTTTCGACCACGTTGTTCATTTCGACCACTTACTAATCTTCGACTACGATGTTTAGACTATGATAGCCGCTCACTAATTTTCGATCACGTTGTGTCGATCACGTTGTTTCGACCACGCTGGTCGACCACGTTGTTTCGACTACGTCGGTTCGACCATGTATCTGTGGGCGATTGCATACTTGTCACTCAGTGGTAGAGAGCTACTGCTTGTCTGTTGCTCGGCCGTTGAGCAACAGGGTCACTCACCCAACGGTTGGCGACAGGAGGCTATTTCTGTAAAAAAAAATAAAATGCAGGTATATTTCTATATTTTCAAATAAAAAATAAATTATTTAAAAAAACTCCTCGGTTGCAGGATAGTGCTAGAGGCGACGCAAGAGAGAAGGCCAGAGCCCAGAGGGGTGACTATTTGCAGGATTGGCTTCGGTTGTATGGAGTATGGACTGAGGGTGGGCTGTACTGATGTTTGTTTTTTTTTAAATTTTCAGCTGGTTTTTACCAAAAAACCGGGCCCTAAATAAACCTAATTTCTGAATCACGAAGCAAATACCGAGTCGAACCGAGTTACGGTTTGGTTTTTTGGGTATGGTTTTTTCGATTCGGTGGTGATGAGCACAAGCCCTACTAACGGCATGATAGCTCTTGCCATGTTTCCCCGGTCTTGTACAGTTGATCTTAGCATCCCTTGATAGTCTCTTCGTCGTTGAAAATTTTATGGCAATGATCACAAGTGGCCAAAGGGATAGCTTGATGAAAGTGTCCTGCAAAAAAGGGTTCATGTGTCCATGTAGGCATCATCTCCTTCCGGCATGGTCGGCCAGTACTTGCCACTGATCAATCACTTCTATCTTGAAAGAGCGAACTGTCCCAAAACCATACTGCCCTATAAAGCTACTAGCAGATTGATTATAGGAGTGATGTTAATATGAGTACGAATGAAAAAAAAACATATCAAAATTCTTATGTCTAGATCAGCTTCATGGAAATAGAATTGAGGAAGCAACCCTTAGGGGCTGTTTGGTTGCCTGCATGCGGGTAGCTCGCACCCGCGCATGCAGGGAAATGGTGTTTGGTTGCCTGTATGAAGGAGAGAACCTGCACAAGTGAATGCAAAAAATCAACTGGAGCCAGGCTGAGGAGAAACGTGGCTAAGGAGCTTCCCTCCTCAGCCTGGCCACGCTCATGCAGCTGCATAAGCACATGCAGACAACCAAACAGCTCCTTAGTGAATGTCCCTAAGGATTTGGATGATTCTATCTATTGAACAGCTATGGGCCGAATACTGAATTTGTGAATATTTGACCTCAAATGAATTTATCTTTTGTTGTCTAAATCTATAAACCTTCTCAAATTAGAAGTCTTTAATCCATAACTATAGAACTCATACTTGATAGAAAGCAAGCACCTTGGACTTTCATTACCTTGGAGGCGCTATGGTGTTATACTTGTTTTTGCCTTTTGAATAAACAAAAATACAATATTAATCCAGTTATTACTCTCGTACGTGTCCATAAATCAGAAGTGGGGCCCTTAATTGTTTAAATGCGATAACGACTAAATTAGCTTGATAAATTAAATTGTCTCTGATGTTGACCGGGAGCATTAAGGGGGGCAAAAAGGGCCAGCTGCATCAAAGTTCGGAGTCAACCAACCAGAGTACTACCTGTGTCAAAATTTTAAGTAGGACTTAAGTTATGAAATCATATACTATACAAGGATAGAAATGAGCAGATTTCTTCATGTGCGAAAACCTAAATACTCAAATTAAACTTAAAATATATGAAAATGAATGAGTAATTCCAGAAGGTGCAACAACTTGCACTACAGAAAAGGTGTTACTGCTATATTTTAGGGGTCCGAGACATACGTATAAAACTCACGCACATCCATTCACACCATACGTACACATGCGTGCGTATCTCCTACGTACACTAGGATTTTAATAGGAGGCTCAACAGTCTTGGGGGCGTGGGTACACGCTATACCACTGAATGCACACGTGTGTGTACCCACTTTAGAGAGCATTGTTCACTGAACAGTACCCCGAGATGAGCGCGCGTGACGAGCAAAACTCGAAAGTGGGTAGGCAGTGGAGTGTCCATGTGCTCCTGCCAACTGAGCAAGCCTCAGTTCTCCTGGTAATACGTGCTTCAACTTTGCTGAAAAAGAATCAATGAGTTTTTTATATTTAATTGAATCATTTATATTCCCCTGAAATTACAATAAGTTTTTCATTGTTGCGTGTAAGACTATGTGAAAGTCATCTTATATTTATGATAAGTATTTGACTTGATATGCTTTACTATTGAAGTTTGAGTTTAATTTTGTGCCATTTAATCTCTAGTTTTTGCTGTTGGAGTAGCAGCAGTCGACCGACCCTTAGCAATGGTCTGACCTATTGTTGTGGCGGTCTAACCGGTGAGCAATAGTATCAACTTTTTATTGGCGGTAGCTATTTTTGAGAGAGGTATATGCTTAGTAGCTAGGAGCAGTCTAACTGACCTTGTAATGACGGTCTAACTGGAGTGTTGGGCGGTTTGATCCACGTGTATTGGGTGGTTTGACCGGCTTAGTGGCCAAGATCAGATTGGCCCCTATTGCCAAGAGAGGTTGAGTTGAGTTGTTTTTTTGCTGTTAGTCATGGAGTGTCTATTGAAGTGTTAGTTATGGTGTGTCAATGCATTTGTTGTGCTAATGAGAGTCAAATATATGTCATTTGTGCTTGGTTGATTGCTTGTTCTTTGATGTGCAGGCGCTTGATGATCGTGGTGTGTCGCGTAAATCTAGGTGAATCATAATCTCAAGCGAAGAAGCATAGGAGAAAGACAAGAATCATAAAGAGATAAGCGCATGCATATGGAGTGCCAATTAGACTTATGTGTTTCAAGTGGTGATGATTCTTAGAGCAGACATATGATCTTGGTGGTAAGTAATTAGACATCACGGACTATGGTGTCATTTGGTGTGCCATAAGACCGGTTCAGTGTAGCTACAACCACACAAACAGACCAATTCAGTGTAGCTATGACCACATGCCACTTCAACCGCAACTCCGACAATGGCTTCTCGACGATGGAACTTCAACCGCCACTCCGCCCACGGCTTCTTGACAATGCCACTTCGACCGTAACTCTGACCACGGCTTCTCGACCACGCCACTTCGACCACCACTCTGACAACGGCTTCTCAACCATGCCACTTCGACCGTAACTCCAACGACGGCACTGCGACTGCTACTCTAGTTGTGCCACTCACACAAAGCGGTACTACCAATCTTCGAGCATCGACCGAGTACTGTAGCTCAGAGTACCCACTGCGACTGTTACGACCGGTTCACTGTGTGCATGATCGGTTCACTGGAACATCAACCAGTTCACTCTAGCTACGACTCCTACGCAGCTCAACTCACGACCTCGATCGGTTCATTGTAGCTGCAACCAGCTTACTGACTTCGACGTCTTCGACTTGATAGTACTCAAACACACGAATGCTCAACACACAACTATACGGTACTTCGACCATGGCTTTGACCACTACGCTTTGACCACGACACTTCGACCACGGCTTCTACCATGACATTTCGACTACGGTGCATCGACTGCAACTAGGTAGTCATCCGTGCAGAGGGCCAAAGGGGGAATTTCGCGGGAGGGGGCAAAGTGGGAATTTCTTTACCACGGTGGGGCAAAAATGATCATGCTTCGCCAAGGGTTCAGTTCCTCGACCTCTGGTCCAAGAGAAATTTTATTGTGCAACAGTGACACAGCACGGTTTGTGTCACGAGTGAATCGGAAAACAACACATGACACGGTAACACTATAGCAATAATGTAGATTGTACGCAGAAATTAATTTTTAGTATGTATGAAAAAATAATTTTTAATAGCTGCTTACTAGTCGCAAGTTGTGGTCGTAATTCGGTATACAACCACTCTCATGACCACGACTTACAACCACAGTTCACGACCACGTCTTACGATCACGGCTTACGACCACGATTTACGACCACGGCTTACGACCAGTAAGCAGCTATTAAAAATTATTTTCCATACAACTGAGCAATGTTGCAGGTATTAAAATGTTATCTTTCCGTACAATCTGCAGTACTGCTACAGTCATACGTGCCACGCATTGCTTTACGATTCACTCGTGACACAAACCGTGTTGTGCCATCGTTGCACATTAAAATGTCTCCCAGTCTAGCATACATATCCTGTTCATTCAAGAATGTGATCGAATTTCTTGGTTGTCTATTATAAGGTGTGCCTGACTACATGACTCATGATAAATTCAGTCATAAGGTATGAAGCAAAATTTGCATTTCATTTTTGGACATATAATCAATGCTTTTGACGTAGATTCCACATACACATTTACTAGTATATCTAAAGGAAATCCGACTAAATTGCACAACACAATATATAAAAATAGGGAAAATTTCATATAAATGTTACAAAACTATAAGTCATATTTGTTTAATCTGGAAGGTTATAAATTACACACGGGAATACTAAAGAAATACACGAGAGGCGTATGTTTACATAACAACAGTTGTAAATTTTTTTACTGTTAACAATGAGGGAAGTGGCAAATAAAAGGTTGTATCTTATGTAAATACCACGGGAGCGTGCTAATACGACCAGCAAACGTGTGACCACCTCCTACTATTACCAAACGTAAATACGCATAAAAGAAGACAACGTAAATATACATTTAAGCATTAAACGCTTCCACGAGCACAGCTCACGTAAAAAAGTATCACTTGCGCCAGTCCGGAAAGTACGCAACAAGTATAGCTTATAATTTTTTATTTATATCTTTTAAATTCTAACTATTTACAGAAGAGATTATAAAGAGAGATAGCTACATACGATTTTAACCGATACAATCAAAGTCGGTACATTATATATTACAATCGACTAGTAAATACCATCTTACAAAAACACATCATTCAAAAAAAATGTTATTGTAGTACCGTACTACATAAAAAAACAAAAGCGGATTCGAACTTCCCATGCCCAAGTTCTAGCCTAATCCAATATAGAGCCTGTTCTTTTCCTCTGAAACTAGCAGCTTTTATGTTTTGCTATAGTATCTAACTTTCAAACGGAGTATTTTCTCAAGACGGGGTCTACAAGTTAAACAATGTACACGTTAAAAGCCCAACATCTGTACCAGCCAAAATCACAAGTGAGTATCTCTTACTCCATAATATATACTATAAAAAGCTAAAATTCAAAAATTTCAGTTAAAAATCATAAATCATAGCTGCAGTCAAACAGGCCCATAAAAAGGCAGAGATTACGACCATTGTGCTTTTCACTGGGCACGGGACTGGTGACGTTGCGTCGCGCTCTCGCGTGTTGCATCTGCGAGTATGCCAATACACATCCTTTGATGTTTGGGTGCCAGTCCACTGAGCTAGACAGATTTTGCCGGTTAGCTGCACGCATATGCACCCGCCCTGGACGTGCCAAAGTGAGAATTCTGGACACATGTGGACCCCTAAACACCCCAAATTCCGTTTTTGGCTCCTAAACCAAAAAAATTCCATTTCTGGACCCCTCCCGACCGCGCTGCCGACCGATCGCGACCGCCTGCCCTCGGCGCGGCGCGCGCGACCGCGCCGCCGAGCGCGACCCGCCGGATCGCGCGATCGCGCGCCGAGAGCGCCCAGACACGTGGCACCAGCTCGCGAACGCGCGGTCGGGAGGGGTCCAGAAACGGAATTTTTTTGATTTGAGGGCCAAAAGTGGAATTTGGGATGTTTAAGGGTCCAAATATGTCCAGATTTCCCAAAGTGATTAAGGTCACATTCTTTTTTAACTTATAATTTATCTTAAATAAATAACATGGCTTTTTCTTCATTATTTGAAAGGGGTTTATTAGGATAGTTTTTTCAAAATAACTTATCAGTATTTGATTCGTTTATGCAAACGTTCACGTTAGAGTCAAAAATCATCAGAAACAACTATAAACTATTAATTATAGTAAAAAATAATACACCTTTATAGTACGGAGAAAAAAAGAAGCCTAAAAGAAAGTTTGACAGCTGAGGCAATTAAGTGCGCTCGCAACACGCACGGAAAAAAAAAGGGAAAGGAAACGTTGTACACTAGCCAGTGGATGACTTGGTGCCGTTCGTCCACGATCAAGCCCAGGTTCCAGCCTTTTTACAATTGCCGTGTTTAACCCTACTGGATCTGAGCCTTTTTTTTTTCAGGTTCTTTATCTGCATTGTACACAAATCTCAGTTTTGTACGCCGCCGGTGACGGAAGAGTTCGTCGCTGTTCTGCCGTATTGGCTTCTACCATGTTGTATTTGCTTTTATATTTAGTTTTTAATTAGAAAAACTAAAAGTTAATATGATTATCCGACTTTTCCAAACGTCTTTTTATTTGTCTCGCTACCGTCTCACTCTAAGAGCAAGTATAATAAGAAGCTGTTAGTAGGCTATATGTTGAGGTGGAGGAGAGAGAGGAGGAGAGAGAAGAGAGGTGGGCTGTAAGTTTACAGCCAGCTGAAGCACAAGAACCAAGAAACTTTGTGAGAGAAAAGGGTGGGTCATACAGCCTTCAACTGGTTATAAACTACTATATGAATGGGCTGATAAGTGGGCTGTAAGTGTCCATACAGCCAGCTGAAGGCTGTATTATTAGCCTTGCTCTAAGGATAAGAAGGGGGTCACAGCCTCACACGTACATCACCTACCTCACACATATCTCTCATCACGCACATATATCTCTTTATCACTTTTTGCACCGTTTGCTCTCTCATTCTAAAAGCCATTTTTTCAGACGGTGTTGTTTATTTTCAATTAAAAGTCAATAGCAAAATCTAATACGAACATTTGCTTAGTTTTTGTCCATATGCACTTACGATTTTATCCCCAAAAGAAATTATTCTTCCTCGTATCTAATTCCTAACTAATCGGATCAGAGATTAAAAAGAATAGACAGTCCAAATTAATCGGTGTGTACCATAAAAGAGCTTAAGAAGAAAAACTGAGAATAATTTAGGACCCCTCTGTTCGTAGGATATGTTACGGGATTTTGTATGTTTGTTGCTTAGAAGGTTGACGATTCTTTATTTGCCATATTGAGGGCCTGTTTGTTTGGTGTCTAAGTTTGCTATGTCTAAACTTAGGCAATATATGGCTGCTACAGAAAGTGTGGCTAACAAAATCGAAGCCACACTTGTGACAAAGTTTGGTAAGAAACTGAGTCTATGATGTGTGGGGCCAGGTGCTAAGAAAGTGTGGTATGCCACAGTTATATCAGTGAACCAAACAGCTACCTAAAAACTATGGCACACCTAACTTATAGCTAGACAACTTCTGATCATGAACCAAAGAGCCCCTAAAACGCAAAAATCTAGTTGTCTTCACTCAACAAGTAGGAAACAAGCTTTTCCACCCATTAATGCCGTGATTTGCGAAATGCCCAAAATACCCTTGCTTCACTTTCCTCTATTCTTTTCTCATTTCTTTGTTTCAAAGAAACAAGAGGAGAGCCCGTCGCAGGCCATAGGGATGGAACTCGTTCGCTCAGACCCCAGTTGAAGCACACGGATATTTCTTAATTCCTACAGGAATTAAATTATTTTCTATTAAATTTCAGTAAAATTCCTGCATTCCAAACAGCGTAGGTGTGGATCTCTTTTATTTCCTTAATTCGAAGGTTGCAGCGGTCGTATGCACTTGCCAAAACACTTTGAATCTGGTCAGAACGGCAAGAAAAGAAAAGAATATCTACCATTTTTGGAGCAGCACCAGAGCCATTACCGTCCCTGAAGATATCCGTCCAATATCTTGTTGTCGCTGGAGGCCGGAGAGGGAAGAAAAATGCGCTCATAGTTGCATTGCGGTAGTATGTGCGTCGTGTCACACGGTCCGGACAGGCTGACATCTTGTCGTGGCTTCCAACCCAAGAGCTCGTTTGGGTGGATGGAATCCTCCAACAGTTCATAGAAATGCTTTAGTAATCCTATAAAATTAAATTATTTAGTAAAACAATCAGTAATCGAGACTAGAAATCTAAAATTACCTTGAAAACTAAATTACCAAAGTTTTCAAGAATCATTTATCATAAAAAATATGTCTATCTTGGATTACCAAGAGAAAGAAATTTTACTATTGCACTTTTATCATTTGCTTTAATTCTAATAGTCAAAAAAGAAATTTTTACTATTGCACTTTTATCATTTGCTTTAATTCTAATAGTCAAAATTTGAACTTTCTGTGTTCAAAATCCAAATTAAAAAACATTTTCTCAAAACACGAATTTTGAAACCAAAATATTGAAAATTGAATCCTTAATTTTAGAATCTTAAATTCAGGCAATTTAAATTTCAATGTTCAAAATTTTCAAGTTCGGATTTTGAAATTCCATTTTTGAAAATTTAAATCTTAAAATCTGAAATTACGAATCCTGGATGTCAAAAATTCAAGTTCCAAAAATTTAAAATTTACAAATTCAAATATTTTATATTACCAAACTCAAATTTTAAAAATAAAAATTTTGAACTTTTGAATCATAGTAATTAAATTTTTTAATGTTGCAATTTTAAATTGAGAGAATTTAAATTGTAAAATTCAAATTTTAGTCTTCAATGTAAAATTTATAAATGTTAACATTCGAGGTTTGAAATTTCAAATGTGTAATTTAAATTTGTGAACTTATTGATTCGAGTTATGAAATATTTGAACGATTATAATGACTATTTTGTAGTTTCTTTCAAACTAGCCAAATATTAGAATCTTATATTACTGGTAATGTGTTACTAGTAATCAGATTGAGTGGAATATTATATTACAAGGGAATGTGAAATTATATATATACCAAACACACCCTAAGTCGCCACCAACAACCCAAGCTTTTATACACTAGAAAAACAGTTCTTGTGATTTTTTAAATTTCCCATGTCATATTCTTCCCTATTGGTATCATCTTCAACCTTAAGGATCATTCATATATGTCTTTTCTTATAATATGCAAATGGTGCCATACATTTACAATACAAATAGACCACAATTCAGTTCAAATAATTACAACAATATGTGTTTGTGACCATAAATTCACAGACCAAACATGCATTGAAGTTCAAATTAACAAATGCTCAATGCTAAGAACACACGTGACAGTCAGGCATGCTAAATCAGAATTAGTATTTTGTCACAAGCAACGATTTTATGTTAGTCAGCCAACAATCCAACAAAGGAAAAACATAAAACTAGACTAGACTAGTCCACAAAATGGAGTTACTAAATTAGAACTTGCACTTCTCCATATGGGACCAAAAAACATATTAACTAAGCATCCAACAAAATGTGCAGCACATACTACTAGAAACCCACACATGGGTGGAGTTTTTTTCGGCTGTAGCTTATGATTTTTGTCCCTAGCGCGAGTGTTTATGTAAACGAACCGAATGCCAATAAACCACTTTGAAAAGCTGTCCCGATAAGCCGCTTTGAAATGACGGTGGAGAAGCCGTCCCGTTTGTTTATTCAAGAGAAGTTGTAATCCATAAACTATAAGGGCATGTACAATAGTTGACATAAGCTGTCTATAAGAGGTGACACATAAGATTTTTACTGAGATTGATGAAAGAGAAACATGAGAAAAGGAGGTCGATTGTAATTCTATAAACGGTCGAAACGCGAGAAAATAATCTGCTATAGATGGTTTTCGTGCCATTGTATCAATGTTATCTGTATTTTGCAGACAACTCATTGTAAACAACTTATAGATAATCTATTATAGAAGGTGTTTTTAGGTCTATAAATGACATAGATAGGTATCATAGACAGTAACTGTTTGTACCACTGTACATACCTTAAGCTGAAAAGCACTGGCCATATCATGTTCGAGGACAGACTAACATCAGAAGGGCCCAATATCACCATCATCCAAGGATGGGGAGAAGTTTCCAGCTCCAGTTTTCGTTGTGCTTAAGTAGCCCCCAAACATTCCTTCGGCAACCGCATCGAATGTATGATATTGGTTTTGTAGTTCAACAACTGAGCTCACACTATCAGGCTGTAGAATCGTTAATTTCCTTAAGCAATAAGAAGTTATAAGTGGCAGATATACTGTAAATTACAAGAAGGCATCGAAAGTAGAATAGCTAGATAAACTAAAACTGACTCGCTGGTTCTGTGGTTCAACACTAGAGAACCCTTTGGTTTGATACAATTCAGCTCAGAGAGGTTCATGAGCCAAAAAAAATACATTGGCATTGCAAAAAGTGATCTGAAAGCCAAGAAACTAGCCATGAAAATAATGTTTACCAACTTGGAATAGGAAAGAAAGCCAATCCTGTTAGATCATCATACTTAAAATTCATGGGCCAAAACAAAATTCTAAAATGACAGATGTTTACTGGTTAGTATGGGTTCAATCATTTTAGTTGCACTGTCCTAAGGGTTGTATCCTGAATCAAGCATTAAACTGGATGAAATATTATAAAATAGTGACTTAATTTCATATATTAATACCCTCTCTTGATGATTTTGTTGAACCGAAATGGCGACAGAGGGGGTGAATGTCGACTTTTAAAAAATTGTCCCCAAGTATCCACGGCACTTTCTTCTCCGATAGCTAGCTTAGCTATGAAGCGAGAAAATCAATGCTAATTAAAAACCAAGGCTACCTTGCTGCCAAGAGCAAATGACACACTAAAATTAGAGCAAGGCAAAGGAGATTTTGCTGTCAATAAACTGAGGAAACTTGCTGGCCATACTAGCAAAAACTGCAATAAAAAAATTGAGTGCACCACTGAAAACTTGCCTTATACTTGCTGTCCACCAAGGCAAAGAAACGGTAAAAACAAAGCAGCATATGGCAAAGCACAAACCAGTGAAAAACTGAGAGAATCTTGCTGTCCAAAATAGCCATTATGGACTGCAAGTTAGCTGTTCAAAACAACCAAAAATCTGGACATGAACTGTTGTCCCAAAATCTCCTTGTCGTGCAGAAAAGACAGCTGAAAAACTGCAGTAAATGAAGGGGGAACAGCTGCCAAGAAACTGAACCAAAAGAGAAGAGAAAAGACTAAAAAGAAGAAAGGAAGATGCTTCAGAAAAAGATGAGGCTCATGGTCAAAATAGTGCCACTCGGCTGCAGTTCTCTTTCAAGAAAAAGAACAATCGGCATCCCCCCTTTTTTTTTAAACAAAGAGAAGATATAATTGCATGCTGGACGAGAGAAACACATAAAATAGCTGAGAGCTGCAGTGAAAACAAGTGGAGAAGAACCAATCGAAAAGAGCAAAAGGAAACCAAATATTGTGACCAAACAACCAACCAAAAGAAACCTGCAGCCTGTCCAAGTACTAGATAAAAAAACTGCAGCTAGACTTGAAGAAAAGGAAGGCAGAGCAAAGAAGCAAAAACAGGAGTTGAAGCCAAACCAAAGAAATCACTGCTAGCTGTCCAAAAAGAGAAATAACTCAAGTAGCTGCTCGAAGCATTTTTGCCTTGTAAAATCACAAGACAAAGCATACATACTCCTGGCAGAGAAATGCTATCTTCCTCAAGACAAAAAGTTTGATCTTTAGCCCAAATAGCAGGATATCTCTAGGAACAAAACACGAACATCACAGAGCAGAGAATATAACACAGGAACAAGATATTGAGAGAAACACAATAACAAAACATAACTCTCATATATTGAGATCGAGACATACGAGATTACATATGAGTTGTTCTACTGCCTATCTCTCTCAATCTTACACTAAACAAGTCCCTAGACGCCCGGAGAGCATAGAGAGAAACTCTCACCTTCTCTCTTTCTCAACAAACAAGGACTAAAACCCTCTCATTTTTCATCTCAAAATCTGCACATAGCACTAGAGAGCACCCCTCTATTTATAGCCTCCACTAATAGGTTTGCAACACACTTTACCCATTAGCTCTCAACAACTCATGACGCTTTATCCACAATCCACTTCCTTTAGTGCAGCTTTGCGTATTCACCAAAACGCCCCTCGCGCACCTTCTAGGAAGCTTCCTCATTCCTTGCCTTGCAAGCCTCGCAGCCACCTCGAGCCCTCGCCGTCTTCGACACCTCCCGACCGTTCTAACCTCAGCGCCACCTGCACCTAGTCCGGTCCACCGTGTCTCGCCACGACTCCGCCTCGATGTCCTACTGCCAACACAGACAAGAAACAAATCAAATAGCACCGCTCGATACATGTAATCAAAATTAGCATGATAAAGCTCAAACCTGTCGAATCAAAGGAATACGCGTCCTAATCCATACGACCTAGTTTGACCAAGTCCGACCGAGCCCGTTGCACTACGCAACGACATGGTCTGACCACACAAACCAAACTCGACTATCCTAAAACAATGCCAATTACTTATCACCAACATGGGGTCACGACCACATGTTCTCTCAATCTCCCCCTTGATGAGTATATTGACAAACCCAGAAAAAGCACGAACTTGAGTTTGTTTGTGAAGAGTCCAACATGGTCCAAAAGAAGGCAATGAAGCGAATGACCATGTCGAAAGAAGGAACACTAGAGCAATAACAGAAAGAGCAAATTTTTCTCCAAAGCTCTAGAATGATCCCAAATGACTTTTTCTCCAAAATTCTCCCCCTTTTGACAATAAACACATTAAGAATGCAAAAGAGAGAATATGACATGATATTGGATGAAATGGCTGAAGTTGTTTATTCTAAGCATTTAGAGCCATGAGAATTATCCAAAATGACCATTAAGTATTACATCAAGTCATAACTCAATAAAATGCTATCTAGATCATGACAAGATATATATAAGCCAGCTAGACCAAGTAAATGACAATCTGAAATGTAGAGCAATTTTGTGAGCATGTCAAGTCATCCATGATCAAAGTCTAACAAGAGATATCCAAGGATGATGCAAACCATGTCAATAAGTTAAGCGGAACCAAGAAGCTAGTATTGAGTCTAATTAGAGTGCTACAAGCTCAAGAGTGAAACATTTGTTGAAGTACTTGGTTCTTTTCGTAGATTAAGCAAAAGAAGCACGAGTGACATATTTTCTTTTGAAATTCAAGGTTGTTGCCAACCAGATTTTTGTTTAGTCATGTGCTAGATCTCAAGCCTTATGCGATCATGCCAAGCAAAAAGCTTAAGACAATGATCTTGGTCATCCAAAACTCCCCCTGAGTTCATGCCTTGTGCAATGGTAAGCCGTCTCATGAGAAAGAATTGGTGAGATCAGTTTTTTCACACAAAAGTGATCTGTTTGCATTCTTAATGATTGTACTAACTCATGCTACATCAAGAACTAGCATAGCTCAATCTAAAGCTCAATAAAGATTCAACGCTCAGCTTAGCCTATTTGACATGGCATGAATCATAAAAGGATAACGCAAGAAAGTCTAATCTCGAGAGCTAGCATGACAAGTTTTAATTCAAGTTGTGCAATTTTAATGAACTTATCATGGGAAAAGCTAATATATACATATGAAGTCATGATCAATCTAGCAAATAAGCACAAATCATGGCAAGGTGTAAGGCATTGTAAACATGTCATAATAGGATAATAATCAAGGCTCAATGTAGTTATATTACAATGCGAAATGCTGAAATGCAAAAAAATCCAGCTCCCCCTCAACATGTGATGCAACTTTTAGTTCAAGTTGAGTTGTGACAAGATTAAGCTCCAGGAGCTCCCAAATGAACTCCCCCTGAACCAAAGCAATAAAATGAGAAGCTGGGAAAGAAAATCAGAACAGGCAGTCATTACAGCATAGACAAGATATAGAGACAACTATGGCTCAGACTGACTCTCATCTACCCCATATAACTCGAGAACTATCAGCTGGTCTACTAACAACCTAGGGAGCAAACACGTACCCTGTCTACCCGAGGGTGGCCCAACCCTCGCTAGAACCCACAAGAAGTGAGTAAGCTCAACCTAGAGAGAAGAGAGACAGCTAACAAGCATCATCCTGGAATCACAAGATAAGAGTAAGAAGTCTAAGCAGTTAGGCAAGAGAACCACTCTAACCTATGCTAGAAGGACTAACCCAATGCACCCCTATGCAATGCAATTAGAAGGAAGTAAGAGCATAATCAATATGGTAAAGCAGTAAAACACAAAACTCCCCCCTCACAACAGTCCAAAAGGACAGACCACCCCAAGCTCTCCCCGCAAAGCTAAAAACCTCGAGCTATCCAATGGCTTGGTGAAGATATCAACCAACTGGTGGTCACTCTGCACAAACTGAAGCACTATGTCACCCTTCTCCACATGGTCTCGAAGGAAGTGATAGCGAATATTGATATGCTTGGTCCAAGAGTGCTGCACTGGGTTCTTAGCAATGTTAATCGCAGAAGTGTTATCACAAAAGAGTGAAACACTATCTATGACTAACCCAAAGTCCCGCAGGGTCGAAGCCATCCAAAGTACAGCTACAAAGAATCGGCCGCAGCAACGCATCGCCCTGCGCGTAGATCAGTGTAACACCGGATCGCTTCCTCGAGGACCAGGAAACAAGAGAAGTGCCAATAAATTGGCAGGTGCCAGAGGTGCTCTTCCTATCTATCCTACAGCTGGCAAAGTCTGCGTCCGAGTAGGCTCTCAAGGAAAGACAGGAAGAGGAAGAGTACCAGATACCATAGTCAATGGTAGCTTGAAGGTACCGAAGAATGCGCTTCACCGCCTGGCGGTGAGAGACGCGAGGAGAAGCCTGAAACCGAGCACAAAGACACACGGAGAAGTGTATGTCCGGTCTCGAGGCGGTGAGGTACAAGAGAGAGCCAATCATGCTGCGATACTCCTTCTGATCAATTGGCTCGCGATCCTCATTCTGCATGTTCTTGAACACCCACTTAATCCCAATGATATTGTGACCTCGTGGGGGCTCAACAAGCAACCAGACCTTATTTCTCTCGAAGTTCTCTAACTCCTCATGCATGGCATTGACCCAAGACTCGTCAGAAAGAGCATGATAAACGTCTTTGGGCTCAAAGGAGGCAACAAAGGCAGAATGGAGACAGAATCGGGACACGCCAGATTTTGAACGAGTGACTCGCTCAAACAGGTCTCCAATAATCTGCTCAGAAGGATGAGCTTTTTGGATATGCCGAGGAGGTCCAGGATGAGATGAAGAAGTGGCCTCTACCTCATGTGCAGATGAGGTAAGAACAGAGGCACTAGCTCCAGAAGAAGCAGAAGGCAAGGGCTGATCGCCTCGAGGTGCAGTGGAAGAAGGCACCTCAAGGGGTGGATGAGGGACTGGATCAGGCAGACAACCCTCATCTCCATCGTCCTCGTCATCCACAAAGATGGGCTCGGACTGCTCTAAAGAACCTGAGATATCGGGCCTAGTCCCCGGACTGGCCTCGTCGAAGGTCACCTCACAGGTCTCTACCAACTTACTAGACTCGCAGTTCCAAACCCGATAAGCCCGCGAAGAAGTCGAGTAACCTAGAAATATCCCATCACAAGAACGTGACTCGAACTTGTCTAGGTTCCCGGACTTCAGAATAAAGCACTTGCAACCAAACACACGAAAATGAGATACACTAGGCTTTCGCCCATATCTCAACTCATAAGAAGTGCGGTGCAAGTGTGTACGAAGAAAAACTCGATTTGAAACATGGCACGCGGTAGCTATAGCCTCAGCCCAAAACTTCCGCGGTGTAGAGTACTCATCGAGCATCGTCCTGGCCATCTCGATCAAGGTACGGTTCTTCCTCTCCACAACGCCATTCTGCTGTGGGACGTGCGGAGAAGAGAACTAGTGCTCTACACCTGTCTCATCACAGAACCTCTCAAAGTAGGAGTTCTTGAACTCCGTGCCATTGTCACTGCGGATCGCTAGTAAGGCACCCAAGAGCTCAACAGAAAGCCTACTGAAAAGACCTCAAAAATGTGTAAACGTCTCATCCTTCGAGGCTAAGAAAAACACCCAAGAGTACCTCGAGAAGTCATCGACCACAACAAGAACATACCACTTCCCTCCTGCTGACTACACTCGAGCTGGTCCAACTGTATCCATATGGAGAAGCTGTGCTGGTGCATCGGTCATAGTCACTGTGACCGGAGGATGAGAAGCGGCAACCATCTTGCCGTGCCGGCAAGGAGCACAAACTAGATCTTTGACCATCTTGAGTTTCGGTAAACCACGAATGAGGTCGTGGGCGCTAACTCGGGTCAAATGGTCAAATCCAATATGACCAAGTCTCCTATGCCAGAAGAAAAGGTCGCGGAACTCAGAAGAGGATCACCAGAAGACTCAGAAAAATCAGCACGAAAGATCCTCCCAAAACGAGAAATCCCGCAAACCAGACTACCCGAAGAATCAAGAATTTTGCAAGCGTTTTTCTTAAAGCTCACCTCGAAACCGTCATCGGTAAGCTGAGAGACGGAAAGCAAATTATACTGCAGCTTACTAACCAAAGCAACATCTTTCAAAATGAAAGAATCATTAACGCGCACTGTACCTTTGGCGATGACGCGCCCAGATGAAGCGTCTCCGAAGGTGATCGTCTCATCACCTGGAGCACGGGCAAAGGAAGAAAACCAACAGGAGTCTTCGGTTATGTGTCATGAACACCCGGAGTCTACAACCCAAACCTTTCCCTTCCCTGCCCGGCGAGCCTGAGTCAAATAGAGAGTAAAATCTCAGTACTGGGGTAAAACAAGAGTGATTTTGGCACCCAATACTGAGTAACACGTCGAACAGATGAAGTAGTCAAGCACGACTGACCTCTATCTACCCTACGCTCTCTGTCACTCAACAAGCCAGAAGGTCACGTAGACCCGGCCGTTGTCGGGTCCAATCGCACGGCAAGTGAGTCGGAGCACCGGCAATACACTGAACACGCCGCGGGTAGCCATCTCGATGGGGGAAACGAGATCTACCCTCAGGACGATGGAAGTCACGACCAAAGGGAGCATGAGGACGAAAACCAGAAAACTCAGAAAAACCAAGTCCTCGATGCTACCCAAACCCATTAGAAGCATCTGAAGCAAACCTAGACCTCGTGTTGGTCTTAGATGCACTCAAGGTCTGGGGCTGACCCTGAATACGCCTAAGAGCTGCAACACGGTCTCTCTGTGCGATCCTGGCGCGCCTGAAGCATCGATTGATCGTATGTCCATCCTTCTGATAGAAGGTGCAATGATACTTCGCCTTCTGAGAGGCAGAAGTAGCATGAGATGGCTTCGCCTTCTGAGAGGCCGAAGCTGCAGGTGGAATCAGCTTGCTGTCAAAAATCCCTTGGACAAAGCCTGCTGACTTAAATTGGACTTTCTCGGTCCTGGGCTCAGTCTCGATCACACCTGGTGCTATGGGTCTAAGCACGGCAGGTGGATGCTTCCTCATGTCCTCATAGAAATCATATCCTAGACCCTGATTAAATCTGCAAATCTTGGATTGGTCTAGAATAAGATTAAGCTTCTTCTTGCTGCCTACAAATCTCTCGAGAGTGTTCATAAGGTACTGACACTCCCGAAAGAGAGAGGTGCAAGAAGAGCAGGGAGAAAAAGAGACAACAGAAGGTAAGGGAGCAGAAGAAGAATCAACAGTAGAGGAAAGAATGGCTTGTGCACGCACAGCCGACTCTGAGGGGACAGTTCTACTACTAGCAGGTTGGTTCACGTCACTAGGCGTCTCTACCTTACCCTGGGGCTTCTCCCCCTCACCAGCACACATATCACAACAAGATTGTGGCTTCTCTAGTAAGTCCTTCGTTAGCTTCACACATTTATCATTCAAAGCAACGAGTTCAAGTTTTAGTTGAGTACAACTATTGCATGGTGAGCTAACAGGATCCTTAGTCGCATACTGAGCCATTTTCTTATTGTTGTCAATCATTTCTTGAAACTGTTTGGTAACAGATTCAAGTTCAGCAGTTAATCTAGGACAGTTCAAGCATGAAGCAGCTGGCTCAAGCAACCAAGCATACAACTCAGAAATTTTATGATCTGCCCGTTTTAGGTTCATCTTCAAATTATTACAACTTTCACAAGTCTCGGGCAGATCAAGGAGCATGGTATAAAGACCTCTAAAAGCATTATCCTTATCCTCACATGAGGTGCAAGAAGTAGTCTCAACAATAGTAGGTGAAGCAACAGCTATCCTACTCATCTCTAACTCAGCAAGCAGACTAATATTCTCCACCTTAATCATGTCAAGCTCAGAAGACAGACTAGCATGAAAGGTCCTTAATTTCTTCATGTCACCAAGCAAGGCACAACATGTATCACAGTCGTCACGGGAGGGAGTAGATGTAAGTGAAGTAAGCTCCCGTGACAAGCTCTCTATTTCCTTCTCTAACTCGGTACACCTAGCCCTAGCTCTAGCATGAAATCCACCTAGCTTAAGAAAAGCATGATTAAGTTGATCGTAGGTGGGGCATTCCTCATCCGAGTCGGAGTACAGCTCGCTGTCGTTCAGTTCGCCCTCAATGGCCATGAAGCACATGCCGGAGAAGTCGTCGCTGCTCTTGGGTTCTTGGTCACCCGTCCCGTCGTCGTCGCTCCATCCCTCCACCTCGCTGAGGTTGAGGTCGTCGAAGGCGGTGAAGACGTGGTGGAAGAGCTTCTTGGCCTTCCCAAAGTCGCGGAACTTCTTCTTGCCTTGAGGGTGCGCTGGAGGCTTCTTGTTGCGGTTCTTGTCGGTGTAGTCGTTCTTGCCCGAACCACCGTAGTCGTTCTTGCCCTTCTCCAGCTTGGGGCAGTTTGCCCGAATGTGGTTGGGGCCACCACACTCGAAGCAAATCACATGTCCTCCTCTCTTTCTGTCCCTCCTCCTCTTGTAAGTATGGGAAAACTTCCGAGCTAGGAGGGCCAGCTGCTCATCCTCAAGCTGCTCTAACTGATCATCAGTTACGTCACAGAGAGCAGTGAGAGAGAAACCACAAAGCGAATCGGAAGAAGAAAGACCTGAAGCCGAACTGGAATCGGTGACTAAAGCCATCAACTGTGACTTCGACTTGCAAGAGACAATGTCAATCTCATGAGTTTTGAGGCGTGAGTACAGCGCATCAAGAGTCAAAGTCGAGAGGTCCGTGGTGTCCTTGATGGTAGTCACCTTCATCTCTCAAACCCGCAAATCGAGAGCCACGAGCATCTGACGAGCGTTATCCGAGTCGGGGTATGTGAGACCGACCGCTCGGAGGTTGCTCAAGATCTTGTGGAAGCGCGCAAAGCACTCATCTAAGGACTCACCAGCGAGCATTTCAAACTTGTTGTAATCTCGCTTGAATTGGTCCTGTCGGACAGTTTTGATCTGGGTGGTGCCCTCATGATATGCGTCGAGGGTCACCCAGATGTCGAAAGCCGACGTGAGATGAGAGATGCGATTAAACTCGCTTCGGCTCAACCCCTGGATTATAATGTTCCTTGCCTTAGCGTTCGCCTCAACATCAGCCATGTTCCCGGCGTTGATGTTCTCATCGGCAGAAACAACAAATCGCACCTTCACCTTCCGCCAGATGGCATACCCCTGAGCCTGGATGTATGTCTCCATTCAGCTCTTCCAGAAGGGGTAATCGATGCCATCAAAGACGGACGGCTTGGTGGAATACTTGTCCGTCGCCATGGCTCTTAGAGACCGGTTAAGATCTATTGAGAAGAGCTAACCGGCTCTGATACCAATTGTTGGACCGAAATGGCGACAGAGGGGGTGAATGTCGACTTTTAAAAAATTATCCCCAAGTATCCACGACACTTTCTTCTCCGATAGCTAGCTTAGCTATGAAGCGAGAAAATCAACGCTAATTAAAAACCAAGGCTACCTTGCTGCCAAGAGCAAATGACACACTAAAATTAGAGCAAGGCAAAGGAGATTTTACTGTCAATAAACTGAAGAAACTTGCTGGCCATACTAGCAAAAACTGCAATAAAAAGATTGAGTGCACCACTGAAAACTTGCCTTATACTTGCTGTCCACCAAGGCAAAGAAACGGTAAAAACAAAGCAGCATATGGCAAAGCACAAACCAGTGAAAAACTGAGAGAATCTTGCTGTCCAAAATAGCCAATATGGACTGCAAGTTAGCTGTTCAAAACAACCAAAAATCTGGACATGAACTGTTGTCCCAAAATCTCCTTGTCGTGCAGAAAAGACAGCTGAAAAACTGCAGTAAATGAAGGGGGAACAGCTGCCAAGAAACTGAACCAAAAGAGAAGAGAAAAGACTAAAAAGAAGAAAGGAAGATGCTTCAGAAAAAGATGAGGCTCATGGTCAAAATAGTGCCACTCGGCTGCAGTTCTCTTTCAAGAAAAAGAACAATCGACATCCCCCTTTTTTTTAAACAAAGAGAAGATATGATTGCATGCTGGCCGAGAGAAACACATAAAATAGCTGAGAGCTGCAGTGAAAAGAAGTGGAGAAGAACCAATCGAAAAGAGCAAAAGGAAACCAAATATTGTGACCAAACAACCAACCAAAAGAAACCTGCAGCCTGTCCAAGTACTAGATAAAAAAACTGCAGCCAGACTTAAAGAAAAGGAAGGCAGAGCAAAGAAGCAAAAACAGGAGTTGAAGCCAAACCAAAGAAATCACTGCTAGCTGTCCAAAAAGAGAAATAACTCAAGTAGCTGCTCGAAGCATTTTTGCTGCCAGAAAATCACAAGACAAAGCATACATACTCCTGGCAGAGAAATGCTATCTTCCTCAAGACAAAAAGTTTGATCTTTAGCCCAAATAGCAGGATATCTCTAGGAACAAAACCCGAACATCACAGAGCAGAGAATATAACACAGGAACAAGATATTGAGAGAAACACAATAACAAAACATAACTCTCATAGATCGAGATCGAGACATACGAGATTACATATGAGTTGTTCTACTGCCTATCTCTCTCAATCTTACACTAAACAAGTCCCCAGACGCCAGAGGGCATAGAGAGAAACTCTCACCTTCTCTCTTTCTCAACAAACAAGGACTAAAACCCTCTCATTTTTCATCTCAAAATCTGCACATAGCACTAGAGAGCACCTCTCTATTTATAGCCTCCACTAATGGGTTTGCAACACACTTTACCCATTAGCTCTTAACAACTCATGGCGCTTTATCCACAATCCACTTCCTTTAGTGCAGCTTTGCGTATTCACCAAAGCGCCCCTCGCGCACCTTCTAGGAAGCTTCCTCATTCCTTGCCTTGCAAGCCTCGCAGCCACCTCGAGCCCTCACCATCTTCGACACCTCCCGACCGTTCTAACCTCAGCGCCACCTGCGCCTAGTCCGGTCCACCGTGTCTCGCCACGACTCTGCCTCGATGTTCTACTGCCAACACAGACAAGAAACACATCAAATAGCACCGCTCGATACATGTAATCAAAATTGGCATGATACAGCTCAAACATGTCGAATCAAAGGAATACGCGTCCTAATCCATACGACCTAGTTTGACCAAGTCCGACCGAGCCCGTTGCACTACGCAACGACATGGTCTGACCACACAAACCAAACTCGACTATCCTAAAACAATGTCAATTACTCATCACCAACATGGGGTCACGACCACATGGTCTCTCATATTTCCTACCCTTACAATAGGGATTTCACTCCAGTGTCCACATGAAAGCAGTTGTACAATTAAAACACATAGCATTCCCATAAAATTATACATATGCTATGTCGACGTCCGGATGTAGTGGAAAATGAGCAAGAGTTTTCGCAATTTACTCAACGAGTGCAAGGGGCAAGGAAGCTAGTCGAGAAGAGTAGGATTCGTATGAGTAGTTGGAATGTAGGGTCCTAAACAGATAAGTTAAGGGAGATAGTTGATATAGCAATTAGGAAATGTATAGATATCTTGTGTGTTCAAGAGACTAATTAGGCAGGTCAAAACGTAAAGAAGGTGGAGCATACTGGTTTCAAGCTGTGGTATACTGAAACAGAACAAAACAAGAATGGAGTTGGCTTCTTAATCGATAAGCGCCTCAGGAGTGGAGTTGTAAACGTGAGGAGACATGGGAATAGGATTATTCTAGTCAAGCTAATCTTTAGTGACTTGGTTTTGAATGTTGTTAGTGCATATACTCCACAAGTAGGGTTGGATGGGACCGTTAAAAGGTAATTTTGGGAAGACCTAGATGATATAGTTCGAAGTGTGCCTATCAATGAGAAAATTTTCTTAGGAGGCGATTTCCATGGTCATGTCGGTACAAGTAGTGGAGGGTTTCAAAGGGTGCATGTGGGTTTTGGTTATGGTGATAGGAATCAAGAGGGAGAAGGTATCTTAAACTTTGACGTAGCTTATGATCTCATGATAGCGAATACCTTCTTGAGAAAGAGACATTCTCATTTAGTTACCTTTAGCAGTGGTCAGCACTATAGCCAAATTGATTTTGTTCTTGTTAGGAGAGAGAACAAACGAGCCTATATAGACTGTAAGGTTATACCTGAAGAGTGTGTTGCATGTCTAGCAACATAAGAAAACCAGAAAAGCTGTGAGCAGTTGGCACAATACAAAGAGTTTGTGTGTTCTTTCTCCAAAGTATTGTCATGTGAGTTGGGTGTTCTAAGTACTTTATCAGAGTGAGTGATCGAGTACTGGTGTAGTTGTAACTTTTGAGTACTCAGGAGGGTTGTGGTGCCGTGGTCGAAGTACCGTGGTCATGGTGCCGTGGTCTAGGCGCCGTGGTCGAAGCATCAACTTGTGAACCGATCAGTAGACATAAGCTATAAGAACCATCTACTCGCGTGTGTTCGACCACGATAAGATCCAACATTTGGTATCAAAGCTTTGATCATACGGGTCCTACAAAGATGCAATGGGGTGAAAGATTGATGTCTCCTCTCTCTGAAAGTTTTGCTGGTGCCAATGGGCGTCGAGCGGTGATTCTTGGCAGTGGCCAAGAGATGATGGTGCAGACGGCGCCAAAGGAGGCTAGAGTCATACTGTGCTACCCCATCCTCATGCGCACCAACTACAACGACTAGGCACTCTTGATATGGGTGAACCTACAAGCTCAAGGAGTCTGGAAGGCCGTCAACCTAGGTGGCACGGATTACCAAGTGGATAGGATGGCATTGGTTGCCATCCTTCAGGCTGTGCCGTCGGAGATGCTAGCATCGTTGGCTGCCAAGAACATGGCCAAATCGGTGTGGGAGGTCATTCGCACCATGCAAATGGGTGTTGATCATGTGCAGGAGGCAAGGGTTCAGACCCTACGCTGAGATTTTCAAGACATCTGGATGAAAGAGACTGAGAAAATTGATGATTTCTCCATGCGTCTCATTGGGCTTGTGAATAATATTCGCATTCTCAGTGACGAACTAGAGAAAGACAAAGTGGTCAAGAAATTTCTATGGACTGTTCCATAGAAATTCTCCCACATTGCCATTTTCATTGAACAGTTGCTCGATCTGAACACCATGACGGTCGAAGAGCTCACTAGGCGCTTCAAAGTTGTTGAAGATCGGATGGGAGCTGATGATGGAGGAGGAGGAGGCTGCCTACTTATGACTGAAGAAGAGTGGATGGCGTGGTCTAAGGGTAGGCTACAAACTAAGATAGCCACATCTAGAGTCAAGTCCCAGTGGTCTGGCAATGACCAAAATTGTGGAAAGCACAAACATCAATGGCATCAATCAAAGGGGAACTCTGATGGGAAGGAAGTTCCAAGAGGCAGACGTGACAAAACTAAGGTAAAGTGCTTTAATTGCAACAATTTTGGGAACTTTGCTAGAGATTGTCGCAAGCCTCACTGAGAGAGGAAGGAGCAGGAGCATGTGGCACAGGTTCAAGAAGAGGAACCTACTCTGTTAATGGCACAAGTGTGTGCACTGACAAAGCTGCCGCAGCAAGAACCCAAGGTTGTTTTTCTCAATGAGTCCACACGTGTGTGAATCTTGGATGTGTTGATGATGAAAAGGATGATAAGTGGTACCTAGACACTAGAGTGACCAACCACATGACCGGGTAATGTTGGCATTCACCGAACTAGATATGTCAGTGGAGGGAACTATGAAGTTCAGCAACGAGTTAGATGTGGAAATCTACGGGTGTGGAATGGTTATGTTCATATGTCGCACTGGTGAGCATCATGAACTCACGACCATCTACTACATACCTCGCCTGTCTAGCAACATCATAAGTGTTGGGCAGCTCGACGAGGTTGGGTACCAGACGATTATTGAGGATGGTGTCATGCAGATCTGCAACCTAGATCGGAGGCTTCTCGCCAAGGTAAACCGCACATGCAACCGGCTCTATGTGCTTAACCTCAACATTATGCAGCCAGTATGCTTGTCAGCCTAGAGCGGCGAATTGGCGTGGCGATGGGACGAACATTTCGACCATCTAAACTTCAATTCGCTCCAAAGGTTGGCTCAATAAGAGATGGTTCGAGGACTTCCTCAAATTGATTAGGAGGATCAATTATGCACAAGCTGTTTGGGTAGGAAGCAATGATGAGCCTCATTTCCTCAAGAGGCCAAGTATCGAAGCAGATCATGTGCTGGACCTCGTACATGGTGACCTCTACGGACCAATTACATCACCAACTCCTGGAGGCGGGCATTATTTCCTATTTTTGGTCGATGACCTTAGTCGCTATATGTGGCTAATGCTTATGAAGACAAAAGATGAGGTATCGACAATTCTTAAGCACTTCCAGGCAAGCGTCGAGCTGGAGGCCGGGTGGAAGCTACGTGTTTTGCATACAGATCATAGAGGAGCGTTCACGACCGCGAAGTTTGGAGACTATTATGCAGATTGAGGTATCGTCCATCATCTCACAGCGCCATACTCATCATAGCAAAATGGCGTGGTCGAGTGACGCAATTAAACCATGATCTCGATGGCGAGAAGCATGATGAAGGCAAAGGATGTACCAAAAAGGTTTTGGGGAGAAGCCGTCACGCTGTCGGTGTATATCCTAAATCATGCTCTGACCCAAAGTGTTGATGGGAAAACCCATTTGAAGTCTGGTATGGAAGACAACCGAATGTGCATTATTTCCGCACATTTGGGTATTTAACCTACATCAAGAATGTGAAGCCAAACATCAAGAAACTGGAGGATAGAAGTACTCCCATGGTGTTCTTCGGGTATGAACCCGGCACCAAGGCATACTAGATGTATGATACTCTCAATGACAAGGTACATGTAACATGAGATGTCATGTTTGATGAAGGTGCAATATGGGAGTGGGACACGTCCAGCAACGAGGAGGTGGATGCTGCTGGTGATATTTTCGCTATGGAGTACACTACATACATGTCCACAGGAGATGGAGGTGGATTGATATCGTCTCATGGGTGTGGTGACGCAACGACATCACCATCGTAGACGCCAAGTCATGAGCCCAATGACGGGCCATTGATGATGGTGTGCACTGAGTCCATTCCAACACTACATCATCATCAGCACCAATAGTGTTAAATGGGCATCTCTACCAAGCAATGCCTCAGACATCGATGGAGAGCCACGTCAGTATTGAATGCTGTCCAACATCTATTTAAATTCATAGTCCAAGATTTGGCAGACGCATTCAGTGAGATGAGCCTTCTGGCCGCAGAAGAACCGGTGAGTTTTATTGAGGCAGAAAAGTGTTCAGTCTGAAGACAGGAAATGCAAGAGGAGATCAAGTCGATAGAAGAAAACCAGACGTGGAGTCGTATTGATCTCCCAACTGGGCATTAACCGATAGGCCTGAAATGGATTTATAAGGTGAAGAAGGACTCCGATGGGAAAATTGTGAAACACAAAGCTAGGCTCATCACAAGGGCTATGTGCAGCAGTATGGAGTCGATTTTGAGTAAGTATATGCATCGGTTGCACGCCTTGAGTCCGTGCAGTTGCTCATTGTAATCACAGCACACGAAGACTAAGAGATACATCATATAGATGTCAAGTCAGCTTTTCTCAATGGTGTATTGGAGGAAGAGGTGTATGTAGTCCAACCTTTGGGGTTTGTAGATGAAGAAAATAAGCACAAAGTCATAAAACTTGAGAAGACTCTATACATACTGCACCAAGCTCTGAGGGCATGGAACTCCAAATTGAATAGCAGTCACATGATACTGGAGTTCAAGAAATGTCCATCAGAACCTGCTATATACAGGAAAGGTACTAGCTCAAACATTTTACTAATTGGTGTGTATGTTGATGATTTAATTATCACGGGAACTCACACACATGAGGTTAGAAAATTCAAAAAGGAGATGAAAACTTTGTTCAAGATGAGTGATCTTGTTCTGTTGTGCTACTATTTGGGTATAGAGGTAGATCAAGGCAATGCAGGGATCACTTTGAAGTAAACGACTTATTCTAAGAAGATGCTGAAGAAGAATGGGATGGAGAAGTCTAACTTGTGTCATGTTCCCATGGAAGCAAGACTCAAATTGAGTAAAGTAAGTGAGAATCCTCCTGTTGATGTTACTTGGTATAGAAGCATTGTGGGTAGTTTAAGATATCTTGTACACAAAACCCGATATTACTTTCGCAGTCGGCTATGTGAGTTGCTTCATGGAAAGCCCAACCTCTAAACATAAGATGGTTGTGAAATATATTCTGAGATATATCAATAGTAAAAGAATCATTCTATTTATTTATTTTGAAACAAATTATAGGTTATAAACTAAAAAGAGCAGGCCAAACCGGTGCTAAACATTCATGGATTTTTCTATTTCCACATGCCTGGTAGCCATCTAGCTAGCTTTGAGATACATGTATGAACCCTATTACTTTGTGTACTTTCCATGGCGGCATCTTTTTAATTAGGATTCAAGGGTGGGTTTTTTAGATTTATAGTTTGACTTTCTATAGTAATTAGCTTTTAAACAAAGTATCTTTTTAAGATAGGGTCTACAAGTTAATTGTAATAGACACTGTTCCGATTGTATCTATATCGACCAAAATCACACGCGAATATTTCTCTTCATACTCGCTCTTATAAATAGCCAAAATTCAAATTTTCAAATAAAAATTTATAAGTCCAAAAGAAACTTAGCCCAAGTCTTCCCTCCTCCACCATGATGGCATCTCACCGAAGATTTCAGCGAAAGCAACCAACCCAACACGCTATGCACATAATGGCTGGGTTCAGCCAGGTTTTTTTTGCTTATGCTTGTACTGTCTACAGCAACTAGCTTTTAAACGGTGCGTTTTTTTAACACGAGGTCAATAGAAAGATTGTAATAAAAAGTGAACTGAGTTCAGCTGTATTGGCCAAAATCATATGCGACTATTTTTCTGTATATACTACCTCTTACGAATAATCAAAATTTAAATATTTAAATTATCTTTACTATTATAAAAATGTGAGTTGGTGGTCGTCGGTCCATTCTCCCTCCTCTCTTCTCAGCCGTCCGATCAAAGATTAACCATCTAGATCCGCATGTAGGTAGTTCTTCCGCTCCTCATAGAAAAGGTTGGGCCGACGTGTGGGCCGCGCTCCTCCTCTTCTCTTCCCCTGCAACCTCCACCTCCCGCAACCACTCCACCTCCCGCAACCGCTGCCTCCTTCTCTCCCCCGAACCCTCATGTCGGGCCTCCTCCTCGACGCTGCCACCAATTCCTTCCTCGTACGGCAGCATCTGGCCACAGTCCCCAACTTCCCCCAGCAGCATTGCATTCCCTCATCATTGCCTCCCCAACACATTTGCTCGTCGCCTCCTCTCCCCATCTTCCTACCGCCGCCTCTCCACCTCTACCTCCTGCAACCGCCGCCTCCTTCTCCCCCGAATCCTCATGTCGCGCCTCCTCCTCCTCAGCGCCACCACCAATTCCTTTCCCGCGCGGTAGCGTTTGGTCATAGTCCCCCAACTTTCCCCAGGGCGTCACCATCAATTCTATCTCCCATCACCCCTCCAACCAGTGGTACGTCGCTCGGTGACAGCGGCCGGTGGATCAGAGAGAATGGCACTCAACGACAGCGGCTAGTGGATCAAAGAAAAGGGCACTCGACGATGGCGGTAGTAGCTTCCTCTTACTACGCCCACCCACGTGGCTCTCCCCCCGCCACCACCGCCTAGCAGTCGTTTGCCCGGTGAGTCTCTCTACCTCCTGCTCTTCGCTTGGAGCCCATCGCACTGTTTGGCGATTTTTCTCTCCCAAGCTGATCGTTGAAGTCAGTGCCATGGTTGAATGGGGCCATGGTCGAGGGGCCACAGTTGAAGTCAAAGCTATGGTTGAAGGGGATGTGGCTGAAGTCAAAGATCCGTGGTCGAAGTTGAAACCGTGGTCGAAGGGGCGGTGGTCAAAGTCAAAGGGCCGTGGTCTAAGTTAGGCTGTGGTCAAAGTCGAAGAGCTGTGGTCGAAGTCCAAGCCGTGGTCAAATTGGACAGTGGTCGAAGTTGAAGGGCTGTGGACGAAGTCGGTCCGTGGTCGAAGTCGAAGTGCTGTGGTTGAAGTCAGGCCATGGTCAAAGTTGAAGGGTCATGGTCGAAGTCCAAACTGTGGTCGAAGGGGCAGTGGTCAAAGTCAAAGGGCCGTGGATGAAGTCGGTTCGTAGTTGAAGTCGAAGGGCCGTAGTCGAAGTGGAAGGGTCATGATCGAAGTCCAATCTGTGGTCGAAGGGGACAGTGGTCGAAGGGGCGGTGATCGAAATCAAAGGGCCATAGACAAAGTTGGTCCGCGGTTGAAGTCGAAAGGCCATGGTCGACGTCGGGGCCGTGGTCGAAGGGAGCTGTGGCCGAAGTCGAAGATCCATGGTCGAAGTCGATACTGTGGTCGAAGGGGCGGTAGTCGAAGGGGGAAGTGGTCGACGTCAAAGAGTTGTGGTCATTGAAGGGGATAGTGGTCGAAGTCAAAGCCGTGGTCGATGTCAAAGGGCCGTGGTCGAAGGGGACAATGATTGACGTTGAAGGGCCATGGTTGAAGGGGACGGTGGTGAAAGGGGGAAGTTGTCGACGTCAAAGAGCCGTGGTCGAAGGGGATAGTGGTCGAAGGGGGCAGATCGAAGTCACAGATCCGTGGCTGAAGTCGAAGATCCGCGGTTGAAGGGGAAAGTGGTCGACGTCGAAAGGTCGTGGTCGAAGGGGACAGTGGTCAAAGGGGCAGTGGTCGAAATCGAATATCCATGGTCAAAGTCGAAGATCCTTGGTCGATGTCAAAGCCATGGTTGAAGGGGGCCATTGTCGAGGGGGGAAGTGGTCGGCGTCAAAGGGACATAGTCGTCGAAGGGCTATGGTCGATGGAGACAGTGGTCGAGGTCGAATATCTGTAATCGTCGTCGAAACCATGGTCAAAGAGGGAAGTGGTCGATGTCGAAGGGCCGTGATCAAATGGGACAGTGGTTGAAGGGAGCAGTGGTCGAAGTTGAAAGGGCAGTGCTCGAAGTCAAAGGGGGTAGTGGTCGAAGTCGCAGTTATGGTTGTAGTTGTAGTGCCCGTGGACGTGGTCATAGCGGTCATGGTCATAATCGTAGCGCCAACCCGGAGGGCACTTGCTGGTTCATCCACAACCTTGACCACTACGAGTTCCCCTCCAGTTGGACATCCTCGTCGCCTAACCTAGGTCACCCCTGAGATCAAGCTCCCCACCCTCGAAGTCAAAGCCATGGTTGAAGGGGCTGTGGTCGAAAGGGGAATTGGTCGATATTGAAGGGTCGTGGTCGAATGGGACAATGGTTGAAGGGGGGCAGTGGTCGAAGTCGGGGCCGTGGTCAAAATTGAGGCCGAGCAAGCTGCGCCGGCAGTCGGGCAACAGGGCACAAGCGCACCAGAGGCCTGCCAACGTATGACCACTAGCGACGGTCGACCGCTCCTAACCTACGATCACGCACGATGGTCGACGGCTTCTAACTTACGACCACGAGGTGTGATCGACGGCTTCTAATTTACGACCATGAGCACTGGTCAATGTGTTTCGAATTACGACCACAAGGTGTGGTCGATGTCTTTCGATTTACGACTATGAGCGCTGGTCAATGTGTTCCGACTTACAACCACGAGGTATCCTCGATGGCTTCCAATTTACGACCACAAACAATGGTCGTCGGCTTCCGATGTACGATCATGAGCCATTGTCGAAGGCTCCTGATTTAGGACTACGATCGATCGTCGACCGCTGCCAACTTACAGCCACCAGTGATGGTCGACCGCTCCCGACCTACGATCATACGCGATGGTCGATGGCTTCCGACTTACGACCATGAGGTGTAGTTGATATCTTTTGGTTTATGACTATTAGGTGTGATCGACGACTTTCGACTTATTTGTCGGATTTAAAAACTTTTAGAATATGTTTGTATGTATATTCTAAAAATTTTTACCACCCATGAGTTTTAAAACATATAGTATGATAAATTTTAAAAATCTATAGCAACATACGGATATTCAGCTAGTAAACCATAAATCATGAGTTCAAAACAACCCACCTAACATGCTCCCAAAAGCTCTTCGCAACACCCCAACACCCCCAAAAGCTCTTCGCAACCACCCCAACCGTGAACTCATCCCAAAAGCTCCTCTTGTACCGGACGTCCACGGCGAAAGCAACACGCCACGCATGTATAAATGCTCTCACGCCCGCCCACCTGCATAAACACACACGCACACATCCTCATTGCAAGGGCACACATACACTTTCCACAGAGCAGCAGCAGCCATGGCCGCCGTCCACGTGCTCTTCGTCGTCGTCCTCCTCATCGCCGTCGCGGCGCCGGCCATGCAGATCGCGTCGGCGGCAGGGACAGGCGACAAGGAGACGCACATCAAGGTGTACTGGCACGACGTGGTGAGCGGGCCCAGCCCGACGGCGGTGCAGGTGGCCAGCGCGGCGGTGACCAGCACCTCCAAGACGTCGTTCGGCGCCGTGGTGGTCATCGACGACCCGCTCACCGAGGGGCCCGACCTCCAGTCGTCCAGGGCCGTGGGGCGCGCGCAGGGCACGTACATCAGCGCCGGCAAGGACGCGGTGGCGCTGCTCATGAACATGAACTTCGTGTTCCAGGGCGGCAGGTACAACGGCAGCAGCGTCGCCATCATGGGCCGCAACGAGGTGTTCACCGCCGTCCGGGAGATGGCCGTCGTCGGCGGCACCGGCGTCTTCAGGTGGGCACGCGGGTACGCGCAGGCCAGGACGCACACCTTCGACATCAAGACCGGCGACGCCACCGTCGAGTACAACGTCTTCATCAAGCACTGACCATTGAATTGTTTGTACTGAAAGCTTAATTATGTTTTTGGTGTTAGACGCTACTAAGACTTTTGATCAAAAGAGGAGGCGAGAGGTGAGAAGAGTTGTTGTAATAGTAGCTTGACATG
Organism: Dendrocalamus sinicus; assembly: GCA_036346575.1. NCBI lineage: Eukaryota > Viridiplantae > Streptophyta > Magnoliopsida > Poales > Poaceae > Dendrocalamus > Dendrocalamus sinicus. The sequence continues at coordinate 3,294,642 of CM070675.1, forward strand.
ATTGCTACGTTGGATTTGGAATAGTAAATAAACTCGAAAGATCAATGATCTTGATGATGTGTGGCAGGTTGGGCCTTCCATCTAGGTTGTTGACATGCTTGTGTCAATCTATAGTCTTTTGTGTCTTAAGTTGGAAGGGTATTCACGAGGGTATAATATTATGTATAGTATCATGCAAAAATTCAACTTAAAAAAAAGACGTATGTAAGGAGAAACACAGAAGACAAATATCAATGGACAGTAGCTCAGGAGAAACACGAAAGACATATCTGAATGAACAATAGCTTTTCTTCTTTTTTTTCTTCTTTTTCTTGGTATTTTCAAATGACTCTACTAGTGCTGCGCAGCAGGGTTACATGCAAACCATCCTATATTAAAGAACTAATGGTTTGCGTCTGATTGTTGTTGCACTACCATATAGATAGATTACTCGATACTGCTACAGTGCTACCAGGACTTTGCCACAACCTTAGATGTTAATAATTGTCATGCATTTGGACTTTTTTATGCTTTGTCGGTGGTTAATTCATTGATTGATCGGTAATATATAACATGTTCAGATATAATAACATATACTCCCTCCGGTCACAAATATAAGTTATTTTGAGATACGTGCACTTAAACTTTTAAAACTTTGGCTATTGATATCTTTTTAAATATTTATATTAGATATACGTACTTTCATAATATTATAATTTATAAGGTTTTATAAATATATTACAATAGAAATTAGTAATCAAAGTGGTATTTTGGGGGTCGTGTCGATGTCTAGTGCTCATTTGAGCTTAAAGCTTAAGCTTTTAGCTTTTTTGCACTGTTTGAGGATTATTTTGCATTATAGCAGCTAGTAGCTTCTTTATATAATTAAATTTAAAAAACTAAAAAAAAGGTTATACCATCACAGACAATGCAAAGGAATACGAAAAAAAGAAAAGGCAAAAAACCTCAAAATAAGCCAAAAAGTCAGAAAAAGACGAAATTAAGAAGTTAGAAGCTAAAAGCTAGGTGCTTGAAGCTTAAGCCCAATGGAGCAGAGCTATGGCATGTGTTTTGTGACTGGAGTGAGTATAAAATTATAGTTGTCCTAATTTCATTCCAAGAATAAATGGAGTTATTGCACATAACATTGAGGTTGTTAAGCAAATAATAAAGAGGGAATCCAGTTCCTACTCCCTCCGATTCCAAACATAAGTCGTTTTGTACATTGGCACGAGAGACCATATGAAATGTCTCCGGTAAATATGTGATAAACAATTAGCACATTTGTTGAGTTGAATTTTGGTTGTGCAAAAAGCTCCTCAATTTTCAGTGCTTGGAAGTGGGGACGGTCTGACCGATTTATAGAGCCGATCAGACCACTATGCATGGGTGGTCTAACCGCCCTACAGGGCCGGTCACACCAGTCAGTTTAGTCTTAGTTGAAAATGGGCAGGCTAGTCTGACCGGTATTAGATGAGCGATCATACCGGCCTCGAAACTTGTTGTGGATTTTTAGGGTTTCTGGCCTAAATTAGTGTGAGGGATTGTTTGGCGATCAGTTTGCACTAAGTTTCACTGGAAATGAAGTTGTGAGGCAAAACTAGACAGAATTTTACCAGAAAGTCGAGGGAGGGTCTTTTTGAGGACTTAGTTGGGAGTCTAGGGCTGTCTAATCAGTAAGACCATGGTGGTCAGACCGGTGCGGTCCGACCAACATGGTGGTGGCGATCAGATAGACAGAGGAGGACATTAGGAGAATTGATCTTTGGATGATCTTGGTTCTTTGGTCATGGTTATATTGCATTACATGGTGCATTGGTTTGGCTAACGTAAGTTAAATGCTTGAAACTTATGCTCAAAATAGTTGCTTGGTCTTTGGATATGCAGATGGCTTGGAGGACGTAGCGATCAATGGCAATGGACTAGGATTAGGTGGGGAAGCTGAGGCCCAGAGCAGTCATGTAAGTCCAAATGAGGCTATATGGCTCAAACAAGAGTATAGAAAATACAAAGATCATGGCGAGATGAGTTGGTGTTGTGGTGCCCTAAGTGACAAGGCCAATATATGTAGAGACGATTTGGGGGAGATT